>VZZY01022066.1:0-24243 GCA_013400335.1 Eurystomus gularis | reverse complement strand
TTTACTTTTTCAAAAGTTATGGCCGGTGTTACCACATTTCCAGCTTCCTGGAGGATTTTGCAGAATAGATTTATGGGTAAGAGAGTTTTTTGCTCACTGTTTTAATAAGGCAGAAAAATCATGTGGTTGGTTCACCACACCTATCCTAGCTGAACCAGGACAGGCCACAATTTAGAAAACTTACCCTCCTGTACCAAACATTGTGGGAGTCGATATTACTACATTAAATATCCGTCTTGCACCAAAATACCGTATTGTTGGCAAATGACAGTTTGGAGCAATACTTTACTTGAAGCAGGATGCTTCAGCTGGTAAAATCAGTGGCTTTGAAGAAAATGTCAGCTTCAGAATTACTATTGTAATTCAGGAAAAAAAAGATGTGAAGCCTTATTTTCTGAATGTAAGTAACTAAGAGCTGCTAGATATTGCTCATGTAAGAATGTAATAATTCCTGCTTGGAAATGAAGCAGAAAATGCCCTTTGTACAATGTAAAAGTCAAGAGGGCAGCAAATATTTAGCAGTTTGTAATCAAAAGATGGAGAATTGTGACCTGACAGGGAACAAAAAAGAGAGGCATTGAAAGAGAGTTTGTATTCATCACCAAGAAGGTTTCTGATGCTTGGTGTGTCTTGTTGCATTGTGAGGGTTGATTGGGTTTTTTGGGGGAGGAAAAGCTGATAAAGTATTTTGAGCTTATTAAAAGCTATTAACTATTCAGTGGTATCTCATCAAAGCATCATTGTTCAACTGAACTCCTCTAAGGACAGCTTCAATTTCATGCTGGCATGTAGGGGAGTCTGGTGCCCTTATAAATTTTGCAACAGATGTAAGGAAAAGGCCAAACTGGGCAGAAATTTCCCCTAATAGTTCAGTAACTCTAGCTGCTTCCTTAGTTTAGTCACTGAAGTTATGTTAGACATCTCCAAAACTGTAAGAATATTTCCTAGTGCTGTCTTCAGACCTTCCTTAAGTAGGAAGGGTTCCTGTTGATCTAAGTAAGTCACAGATTTCCAAAAGAACATACATTAGTTGTTTCATAGTCTCTTCTCTACTTTCATAATTCATTTCAACATCATGGAGGCTTCCCAATTGTTCCTTGTCATTTTGGTTCATGATGATGGTGTCCACCAGATAGAAAACGGTGTGTGTAAACTTCCATTTATTGTAAAATTTTGGATCTTTTAAATACACCTAGTGCTTTGAATTGAGAGAAGTGTGATGTAAATGAGGGAATATCTGTATTGATGTTAACCATCATAATTTTCTGCATTTCTTTTGGATTGCTTTCAGACAGATATGAATCAGCACTATAAAGACTGATAAACAAACCTTTAATCTAGGGGAGGAGATAGATTCCCATACAGAATTTGGTCACTGTCTGTTATGGCTTTCACAAAGTGCCAAGTCATCATTGACATGGACTGTTCTGCAGATTCTGTGGTACAGCTGAGACTTTCATTAGTAAAATATGTTTTCCCTCTTTGGACACATCCATCACTCTGAATAGGGCTCCCTTGGAATCAAAATGGGTTATTTCTGAAGATGTATGTAGCTTTATTGTAACTACTTGTTTGGCAGACTTTCTCTAGTAGAGTTACCTTAGGATTTTTATCAGGAAATGGATATAACTCTGTGGTTTTCAAACCCTCTATTTTTTGTCTTCTAACTCTGCTTTGCCTACATTGAATTGTTTAGTTCTCAGAGCTCAGAGACCTGCAATTATCGCTTATGAGGTATATTGAGCTTCTTGCAGATATTCCTTGTTATAATTAGTGGGGGAAATCTTCGTTCAGATTGATGGTTGCCTTGTCAGTTCATGCAACTTTGTGTTGGGATGGGAAGTGCATCCAGACAGCTCTTGAGGTACACAAAATAAGTAAGGAGGCAGATGCACTAGCTATTTTTTCCCCTAAGGTGTGCAAAGGTACATATCTCCACAAGATACGGTAAGGAGAAATTAAAAAGGCATAGCAGAGGAACTTACTAAAGAATATTCTCTGCGTTGGCAATAGCTTATATATGGAATTGGTTTTAGACTTGTGGATCTGTAGAAGAAATGAGGTGCCACCTTTCTCATATGCAAGTTTTATGTAGCTTTTGCTGCTGTGTATTAATTTAGCCTGAAGACTTCTCATCTGCACTGACAGCTACCCCTAGTCCCAATTCTCTTTCTGTAGGAAATAGAAATTTGCTACTGAATAAGGTAATAAGGAGGGAAACAGCCCAGAACTGGTACTTGACTAGAAGGCATGAATAACAGAAAAGCAAGTATTTACCTCTCGGTTTATGTGTATCTTTATGACACAGCCACAAGTGTTAGCAGAACATGAGCCTTTTCAGCTTCTTCATGTAAAAATCTCACACTTCCCAGTGGTTAGAAAGCCCTCATCACTCTGTATGTTCTCATGGAGGTTATTTTAGTGCCTGTTCTGCAAAAGAACAGTAAGATTCTCCTGGAAATGATATTGATGCTTGAGTGCACAGAGAGAAGTAACTTCTGTAATATGCCTGCGTCATTGCTTTATAGTAATGTTGCAACAGAGCTTTTTCCAAAAATGTAGAATATGTATGAAGTCAGACCACTTGTTTTCTTCCTAATTTTTCATATCAGCAAGAATTATCTTGGACTCATAGATTTCCTGTTTTGTTTCCCATTTCCTTGGTTTCTTTTCCCCACTTTTTTCTGAATGGTAAGAAAATACTTTTTCCACAAATTTTTGTGTGCATTCAGTTTTTGAGTGAACTAACTAGCTTTATTCATGGTTAAAGTAACTTGATGTTTCTGCAGTTTTGTAGCTGATTGAACGGTGCTGTCCCCAAAGCAAGAACATGTGTTGAAATATCAATTGTATGCATCTCAAATATGTGCCTTTTTTTTTTTTCTCTGTGTGTGCTTTTGTTTTACTTGTGGGCAAAGATTAGGAGGAATATAAGTGAATATATCTTCAAATATTCTCCTACTCTCATTCTAAACTGTTTGAGAGACTCTTTTGGCCACTGATTTCTGTCTTGCTTTTTGTTTTGTAAAATGGAATGGCTTCTGGCAATGCAGACAATTGCGTTAGTAGCAGTCTCCAACTGCTGTTTCAGAAGACATGAAGATAAGAGAGATATGAGGAGTAGAACATTTTTGTGAATGTTGACATTTTAACATACATTTAAATCTCCCATACGAGAAACTCATGTAGAATGGGAGGACTGGAGATTGTCTGTGTATTTAGAGCTTTTCTGTGACCATCCAATTTTCCCTTTCATGTGGGAAGACAATCTTCCAGAAGAGGAGTCATGTGCAGTTTCTTTGTTATTTAGGTTATACATCTTGTTTTGCTTGAAAGATAAATTGTGATATTTCTGCTGTGTGCATACCTGCAGTCTGGAGTCTTGTTTCCTGAAGGCTGTGTTTGGTCCTTTACCTATGGTTATGACAAACAGATGTCTTGTGGGTTGCTCTGCATGTGACCTCTGGATATGGACTGCCATTGTAATTATTATTCTTTCACTTGGTGTGTCATTCTTGATTTCAAACCTTTCTATCTCCATCCATGGTCAGTGATTTCCATAGACCAAGCTCGTGCTCTCAGTTAATGCCAGCTGTCTATTTTTAATGCTGCTGCCTTCTCATATTGCCAGCAGAAAATGTTAGCAGATACACATATATCCATGATTTCTCCCTGTCTTCAGCATCACTAAACAACACCTCCCACATACACACATATACCTGAATATATCTCACTCTAAGGAGAGTTCACTGTCATTGAGCTGTCACCGGGTTCAGACTTTTTTTCATGCTTTTATGTGATTTGACATGGAAAAAATTCCAACTCTGTGAAATCCTTTGGAAAAACAGGAGTGTTGCTGTTATAAAACCATGTGACAATTATAGTTTCTTATTGGTACAGTCTGATAAAAATCTGTTGGTTTTCAATTGTGTTATGAGATTCTAAACAAAAGCTCCACCTTAGATAGGATGAGACTGATGCTCTGGCTTCCATAGTAGCATTTTTGGAAGCAATAAGCTGCTATCACAGTCCCTATATACATAAAGTCATGTTGCTTAGTGTTTAAATTATGTGTCAGAAATAAAGTTATGCAAAGACACTTCTTATGTATAGTATTTAATGGTATTATACTCTTTTCTCAAAAACAAACAACCAACAACAAAAAACAACCAACAAAACCAACCCAAACCAGTATATAACTGGAAATATTTACTTGGAGGGTAAGGGAGAATGTCCTGGAATGGGTACCTGAGCTATCCACTAGTGCTCCAAATGAATTAAAGCTTACTTTTTCCATCCCTTTCCCTTCATTTTTCTTGTCTTCAGTCAGTGACTTTTTTTCTTTACACTGAACAGTGTAACTTCTGAATTAGGATGGGAGTTTTGTTAGAGGCCTCACTGTAACAGTGTTCCAGACATCTTTCCCTATAGGAACAAGCAATAAAATGTTCAAATTGCACTTGTAGTTTTGGTTGAGCTTCATAGTGGTTTAAAAACATGGCCCTGCTTTGCCATCATCATGCACTGTTCTTTTCCTGCCATGTTCTTTTCTTATGTGGATTGGCCAAACACAAATGAAATAGTTATTCCGGTAGCTGTAAAGATCCTCCTGAGGGAATTAAGAAACCCTCATAATATTGCTCATTATGAAGATATGGATCTAAGCTTTCTACTGAAACATCACAAAATCCCAGGAGGAAAACAAGAAAGAAATCCTAGGAAAGTTACCAGCACGTAAGTTTCAGGTGTTTCTAATGTAACTTAAAGGAAAAACTGAGAGGAGAGAAACTTTTAGATGCTATGTTACTAGAAAGAAGCTTGATTCCTTGTTGTTGTTGCATAATAATGAGTCATTATTCTGTTCCTTTTGCAATGGTTTACTTTCAAGATCCAATTCAGTTCTTAATGAAAGCATAATTTAAACTCTAATATTTTGAGACTTAGTGAGTTAAGATCTTACTGTCATCCTATTTAATAATGCCATTGTTCTTAGACCTCTTGAAGTTGTGTTTGAATTTTGTCTGAATTGAATAAAATGTCACATCATATAATCATACAGTATCTAGTCCTTAGTGAGATACTGAGCTTTTCTGTTCTGAGTGTCATTAATAAAAATAGCACTGTCTTACGTAACTGTTTGATTTCTACTGTGGAGATTTAATTTTTCTTTCCTCTAGCAAATGCCATGTCCTGTTCTTGGTTAGTTGGTGTCATTGAAAGAGGTAACTTGTCCTCCCTGAATGTCAATGCAGTCAAAACATAGATATTGCATGTGGAGAGAAAGGAGCAAGGAAGGTTACTGGTTATCAAAAGGCTGAGGGGACTAGGTGCTAATTCCTTGTGTTATGTCTCTTTTCCTATCTCTGATTGTCATGTATTTATACAAATTTGGGTTAACAATATAACAGACATCCTGAAAAATAGCTAATAATCTGGAAACTGTCCTTGAGAATCTTTTTCTTTTCATACTTATGAACAATTTTGTATAGTTTCTATGGATTAACTGCTTGGGATCAAATGCATTCAGTTTTGCTTAGAGGACTTTTGGCCATGCACCATTGGCTTGTTAACAGTATTCTAGTTTCCTTTCAACAGTGTTTGTGTTGGACATTGTTTCCTTGTGTCTCCTGGTCTCCTTTTTAACCAAATATTTTCACATTGCCAGGCAAAGTGAAACAAAGTAAACCTAGCTGCTAGCTTTGGGGTTTTTTGGAGGACATGAATGAGATGTGTCAGCTCATATGGAATTGCTGGTGAGCTCTAGAAGGTCCCATTTTTTCTTTCCCTGGATTATCAAGCAATGGGTTCATGTGCGCTGCTTTAACTGGCAGTGAAAGTACAGATGGTATTGGTTCTTTGCCCTGTCCTCTCATTTGTAATGCCATTGCCATAAAGCTCTGCACTTCAACAGTAGAAAGAGCTTTTGGAACTGTAGGAGCTGTATCAGCTTCTTTAGCCCTTTGAAAGATAAAATGCTAAGTATCATTATAAGAAAATAGCTTCTTATCACTAGTTTGTGTGGTAATCTCATCACAGCCTGGGAGGACTGACAGATGAAATGTTTAGCTATAGAGAACTGTTAGTAAATTTTCAACTATCATTAACTACTTTCATTTATTGGTATGAGGCTGACTTGGTGAGCACTATGACATCATACTTTTGGATTTTCATATATTGGATGTGCTCAGCAGTGTCCTTGGCAGTTGTGAACTGTATTAGGTTGTTGCACAGTGGTTAATTTTCTGCTGCCTTCACCTGTGATTGGTGTGTATATGCCCAGTCTAGAGCATCTCCTTAAGATGACAAGAACCAAAGTGAAAGGCAAATAAATTGGGCCCTCTGGAGAAGAAACCACCATAGGAGAAGCCTGATTCTGAGGCACCATTTTCTCATTTCAGTACTAGTTTGTCCCCTACCATTTGGGTTTAAGACCTGTCTGCAGCCTCTCTCTTTTTTTTTTTTACTGTTCATTTTACTGTACATCTTTCTGTACTTTGGATAACATTCCTGATGCTTGTCACCTCTGCCATGTCCTTTAACATCTAACTTCCATCTGAGTTGTACTGACAAATAGTGCCAGTCCTATTTGTCAGTCCCAAAAGATAGATTTTACTGTTGCTGAACAACATGCTTTGCAAGTTGTGTCATTTATTGGGTTCTTTCACACAGTAGACAGCATTCTAAGGATAAAAGCAATATGCTTGTGACAAAATGACTATTTTTTATCCATTATGGGTAGAGTTACTACATTCTTTGTGTAGAGTCCAGGGGATCAACAGCCAGAACACTCTCTTCTTTGTATGATACCTGTTAACAAGGAAAAGTTGAAGTCCTCCCAGACATAATTTTTGTTCTCTAAAACTGAAAAAAAACAAAACAAAACAAAATAAAAAACAAACCCCGAACAAGTGGGATTCTTTTACTCTTTTAGGCTAATTTCATCTCTTCCTCTAAGCCGTATATGACCATCAGACCTACTTTCTGCTTGGACCCTTTCTTTTCCTCATCCTCCTTAAGTGCCATTAATCTCTTTAACCCCTTTAACTCATTCTGGGGTTTGCTTTCTTTTGGATGCTTTTACCCACTACATTTTTGCTAAGTCACTTTCTTTTTCCTGTTGCCCTCTGCATTCCCTTCACAATACTATTTTATCTGATAGGCTTACAGCTTTTGGGTTTGCTTTTTTTTTTCTTTTTTAATTTCATATTTTATTGTAATGGAAATTAATTTTCAGTGTGAGTGAAACACATAGGAAGGAATTGCTACAAAAATAAAGCCAAGAGGAGAAAAAGGTTAACTTCAAACATAGAAGAGAGTTTTCGTGAGAGAAGCCTAAAATATTGTGGTTAAAATAAAGCCTGATAAAGATACTGACTCTTGATTTAGTAAGCTGCTGAAGTCCTCTTGCTTCAGATTTTCACAGCATGGCAGTTCACAAGCTTTCACAATTTCAAATACTTAGAATGAAATAGGCACACTCTGCTTTACCCTTGCTCAGTAATGAGGCAAAAAGCACATGGAGGGAAACTGGTACTTTCAGATTCCTGAGTGAATGATGTGTATTCTTCTGCCCTTGCTACCCATTCCCTGACTCCTGAGAGGTTTGTGCAAGTCATGACTATTGCTGTGATATAAGAGCATTTTGCACTGCATTTTGCATTGTGCCTCTCTTGTTGCTTTGCTCTCCTGGAATGATAAAAGTGATGATGGCATTGCCTTATGACCGTGGGGTATATGAAACTATTCAGTTCAACTCCTTATGTCTGAATTGTCTAAGAGGCTAGAAGTTCTATTTATACAGTAAGTATGAAGGTCATCTGGATGTCCTCTTTGTTAGTTCTACTCTTTGCCTCAAAGGAATCCACTTCTGGTAAATAGCCATGCACTTGAAGGTGCCTGCATGCCAGGAATGACTACTACCTCTGTTGTATCTTCTTCCTAGAATAACTTTTCTGAGGATATTTTCTGAAAGGATATCTTATTTCCTAACTTTTTGTCAAGCTACTCCTGCTTGCATCAATATCCAGATGTCTAATTTCAGTATCCCAGTTCTACCCATTAATTTGGCAGAAGTCTCTGATGCAAGGTGATATCTGAAGTTTTGTGTTCTTAATCCTTTTACAATCACCTTTCTAAAGAGCTATTAGATAGTGCAGCACAAATAACCTGATAGAATTGTATTACAGTATCTTTCTTCTGCTCCTCCCCTTCTTCCTTCGGCTATATTTGTCAAATTTTTACACAAGTCACTTCTTTGGATTAGTCATACATTGTTCATTTTTATCCAAGAAACTGTGTTGTCTTTTTCATTTGTAAGTTTTTATAAGTTGTTTTACATTATATCTCTAAATCTTGTAATTTTGTTCTTGACTGATATATAGCAAGAAACAGATCTTCATAGGGTATGTTACATACTCCACTGGATTGCAAGGTTCCAGCAGCCTGGTTAGCCTATCTAGGGGCTTAGCTTTAGTTTGGGAATATTTTTTGGCTGTGAATTGTGGGCCTGATGGCCAGTAAAAATGCTGATCTGTGTAGCCCAAAGAGAGCAGAAAGTGAAAACTGTAGAAAAAAAAAAACCTACCAGCCCCATGGCATAATCTGCTTTTTGGTTAAACTTGGACTTTGTGCTGGTAACATTACAGCAGACATTCTTGTAAAAAAGAACACATCTGTTAGATATATTTTACAGAGATGAGTACAAACCTTTTTTGCCTCAAGGAATTTGCCTGTCATACCTTTTTAGCATGAACGTGTACAGTACAAATACCACTAACTATTGCTATTAATGTACATTGTGTTTATAGACTACATCAAGACATTATCACAAGTAGCAAGAAAAAAAAAAAAAGGGAGTTCTTAAATGAGCAGGAATAAAAGCTTTGGGAAATACCACAGTAATAATCATAAAATTGCTGCTGTAAAGCGGTAAATTATAAAAATCTATTTATATGAAAATCAGGGAGTTTCAGCTGTAGTGAGTTTTTAGTATGGCAGATTGCTCTTGAGTAAAAGATTCTGGTAAAAGTAAAGTAAAAGTAAAAAAGTAAAAGTAAAAGTAAAAGTAAAAAATTCTGGACAAGTTGAGCAAGATCCATCTATTATTTCCTTTAAAAAAAATCAACAAAACAAAACACCACTCACCCACCCCTAAAAAATCCCAATATCTTTTAGAAGAAACACTTCCCATTTCCCTTTGATTGTTTGTATGTTAAGATAAAGTAGAAACAGCTAAAGTTTGAAGTCTGGTCTGAATGTCATTAGGAAATATGCCTTTGTTAGGGTTTGGGGTAAAAAGTCTGACTTACTGTCTGTTCACAATGTTATCATGACATCTTTATATGATTAATTTGAATAATTTAAATTATTCACTCTGATAGTTCAGGAGTGTTTCTTATTATTTGGTTAGCTATTACCTACATAGATGTGGGAGCAGTAGTGGCAAATCAGAAATTGCTTGATTAAACTTATTGTGCCATTAAGTCAGCAACTGTGACAAATATGCCACTCAGCCATTCTGTTGCCAGTGCAATCCTTCATTCTGTCTTTTGAAGGAATGAGACTGCTTTGAGAAGGAAATAAATATAGGGAGTAAACAAAGTCCTGTTTGTTCTGATTTACAAGTGATGATGCTGTTGAGTTTTACTTGACTCTCAGTTGGCTGACACCTAAGTCCATGGTGAATTGAGACTAAATAAACCTTACAGACAAAACCCTTTGTACAAGATTTTATGCAAAAGCATTTGTTGGGCTCCCATCTCTAGTTATGCTGTCTTCAGACCTTTGTCAAACTTCCTGTACACCTTAGACCTTTGCGAGTAGGTGACATCTTCCATGGCAAAACACTCCTGGTCAGTGTATCCTGCTGTATTTGTTTCTTGGCATGCTAGCAGGAAAAGAAGCTTCTGTGAGTATTTTGACATCGTCTTTTCTCTTTTCAATCTAAGAAAATTGAAATGAAAAGTGACCTTTTGGGATGGGATGACTTTTGGTAGCTCAGAGATTGAGATAGAAAACTGTTAGGCTGGAGACTTTGCACTATTAACACTGAACTGCAATAGTGCTGTGGAGGTAAAGATTTCTAATATTGGCTAAGGATTTTGTTTATCGGGTATGTGGACTGTATTTATATAGCTTTTCTTTTCTTTTTTTTTCTTTTTCTTTTCTATTATTTTCCAAATAATATTCAAGTCCAAATAACATAGAATTATTAATTTACAACAGTACATTGTTACACTGTATTTTTTCTAATCTTGTGAATGCATGATGCTGTTAGTAGTAATATCTGCAAATGAAAATGGCATCGCTTGCTGTTGCAATCTACTTTGGGCCAATGTTAGATATCTTACACTTTATGTTCACTATGCTGATGTCCAGGCTCAGAACTGATGCTTTTACATACGTGAACTTGGGCTTCCGGGGGCAAACTGAGAATTTCAAGCTTTAGTTTGGAATCTCCCCGTTTGTAGTGGTTACATGTAGAGAGACCTATCAAGGAAGGTGAAGTGATGGGAAGCTTCCTAAAATTTTTCTGCATGTGTTCAATCTTTTCCAAAAAGATAGGCATGGATTCAAGCAATTTTCATGATTGTACCATGAATATACTCTTTCCTTCACTGAAAGATGATGCAGTAGAGTAATTCTATTTGTTGTAAAAAGCGGAGATAAAAATAGAATGGCATGTAAGAATGTATCCTTCATAAAGATAATGGTTTCTTTGTGTCATAATACAGTACTTTAAAAAAAAATTGTCATTAATGCCTTCATAGGTTTTGTTATTTTCATTGAGGCCAACCTTATGATGTTTGTACTTCTAAAAGCCTTTTTTCCCCCCACCTTCCCCCTATTGTTATGGTTTTCTGGTTTGTCTCATTTTCTAGTCACATAGTTTTGGTTTGCATTTCTAGTGTCTGACTGTGTCGTTTCTGTAGCTGTTCACACATTCCTATTCCATGAATTTTTTTTTTTTTTCCTTTTTAATCTTCTTTCTAGGTCTCTGTTAACTCTTGGTAGTGCTAAACCTAAAAGAAGATCGTTAATAGCGGAGAGACTGCCCTTGGCATAGTTAATTGTAGACAAGTTGTTTGAACTTGTAACATTTAGAAAATGAAAGTTAAGATATTTGGTTTGTTATTCCTGTGGAAACAAGATATTTATAATGAGCTTCTGAAAACAAGTTACAAGTATACACAAGCTGATCTTTGTAGCAATTGCTAATAGAAAGAACCTTGTTTGTTTGGGGCTTTTTAGTTGTTTGTTTGTTTAACTTTATGACTTCTGAAAAGCTGATGTCAGGAAGGGACTTCCTGAATGTGAACAAGGCATTAAAAATGGTGGAAATAAACTGAGAGTATGACTGCCTTGTGTGTCATGCAGTGTTCATAGTATTATCATTTTTCATAGAATCATATAATAGTTTGGTTTGGAAGGGAACTTTAAAGGTCATCTGGTCCACCCCCCCTGCAGTAAGCATGAACATCTTCAACTAGATCAGGTTGCTCGAAGCCCCATCTAATCTGACCTTTATTGTTTCCAGGGATGGGGCACCTACCACCTCTCTGGGCAACCTGTTCCACTGTTTCGCCACCCACATTGTAAAAAAATTCTTTCTTATATCTAGTCTGAATCTACCCTCTTTTAGGTTAAAAACATTACCCATTGTCCTATGGCTACAGGCCCTCATCTTCCTTATAAGCCCCCTTTAAGTGCTGAAAGGCCACAGTAAGATTTCCCCAGAGCATTATTTTCTCCAGGCTGAACAATCCCATCTTCCTCAGCCTTTCTTCATAGGAGAGGTGTTCCATCTCTCAGATCATTTTTGTGGCCCTGCTCTGAAATGGCTCCAACAGGTCCTTGTCTTTTCTGTTGCCAAGGTTAGGGCCGTCCACTAGACCTGTAATAGACGCTCTGTTAATCCGTCTCCTCTCCCACAGGTGAAGAGAAAGGGTATAAGGGAGGAAGACTTATGGATTAGAAAAGATTAAAACAGCTCTAATGAAAATAATGATAATAAAATGAAATATATACAAATACACACAAAACCAATATCAAANATAATAAAATGAAATATATACAAATACACACAAAACCAATATCAAACCCAACCTCCCGATGGCAATTAGGTCACCATCACCACTGATGCTGTGGAGCAGGCACTGGGGAAGTCCCAGACTGGACTCAGCATCAGACAGGAACCAGATTCAGAAGCTGGATTCTGAAACTGGATTCAGCAATACATGGATTGGGATTGAAGTAGAATAGACAGAGTCCTCCTTGGACACCGGCCATTGAAGAAGAAAGCTTGATCCTCGTGATCCCTCAATACTGAATATGACGTATATGAGATGGAATAACTTGATCAGTTTAGGGTTACCTGTCCTGGCTGTTCCTCCCTGCAGGTGCAGCCTTTTACTTTTTGCACCCCACAATGTGGTACAGAAGATTTAGCAGTGACTTTGGTCTGCATGCCAGTCGTTGTTAGTAACTCTAAATATGAAGCATTATTACTGCTAGAAGCAGACACTGTGGGAAAATATGCCATTAACTTCAGAAATTGCAGTTTCTTAGAAGAGACTTAGCTGAAAAAGCAGATTTTGTTTTGTTCTGACTCAAACCAGTTCACCTATGCTGAGGACTCCAGAGCTGGATGCAGTACTCCAGGTGGGGTCTCACCAGAGCAGAATAGAGGGGGAGAATGACCTCCCTTGGGCTGCTGGCTATGCTGCTTTTGATACAGCCCAGGATATGATTGGCCTTCTGGGCCGCAAGTGCACATTGCTGCCTATGTCCAGTTTTTCATCTGCTAATACCCCCCAAGTCCTTGGCAGGGTGTTTTTGTCGACCTGGAGGGCACTGACCCTGTGGCTTAAGTGTATGTAAATCAAGAGCTGTGTAGGTTTGTTGATAGACTTTGCCTCTGTCATTTCTACCTTCTCAGTCTGTTTTCTCCTCTGCATTCAACTTGTGCCTGTACAGATAGAAGAGAGGGTAGGAGCATGCTGTACTGCTGAGTAGCAATGACGACAGCAGCTGCTCGGAGCTCTTTGAGACCTGTTTCTAGAGACAGGAGAGATTGTAGCTTTGCCACTTAGTAATTTAGATGTTATGGTACATGGTATACATGTACTATCCGTGGCATACAAATGTACCAGAACATGTGAGTTAATCAAGAGTTATGTTCTTAGGGTTTTCCATAAAACCTGATATACCTTGCAGCAGTAGAATTTTTGAGTTATGATGCTTTTCAAATTGATTTGATAGTATTTTAATAGGTCAGAGGTGGAGAAAGGATATTTTTGGGGAGTAGGAAAAGGTAATGAATTTCAAAATTAAAGCTGCTTTATTTAGGAAACTTTTACTGGGGATATAGTTCCAAAAATTCCTTTACTTACAATCCTGGTTTTAGTGCCACTCTAATTGATGGTTTTTGCTGCCACAATGCATGCTTCCTTTTCTTTTGAGTCCAGCAGCAGTACTACGTTGCTCATATATGTATCCAATTTGTGGTTACACCTTAAGCTGGAGGAAAAAAACCCCTCATTTCCTTTATCCATGTTAATATAATGAGGAAAAGACCAAATGTGAAAGGTAGGAATGGCTATGTCTTAGACCAGAAGGAGATGTTCTTTGTTCCTTTTGGCACTCTCATTTATGTATTTTTCTTTTTAATACAGAAAAAAAAAATCATGCTTTTCTATTTGATAAGCATGAAACAAAAAATTCTGTGTTAATAAAAGGAGTCAAGGTGAACTTCAGCAGTTTTTGCTGGAAGTGGTGATTCCCTTTCCCATAGCAATGGTCCTGACTGATGATCCAAGCTAAACTGTAGCAATCCTGATTGGACACTTCTAGGTAACCTATGTGCTACAGAAAATTACATTTGAAAGGTCTGTTTGTGAGGCTTGGCTGTGAGTCTGTAGTGAACAGGGGCCTTAGCGTAGTGTTATGCTGAAGCTTTGCAGCGATCGCCAATGCCCTCTTTTTCTAAATATGAGACTGAACGAAATAAAGTCCTGACCTTTTGAACTAGTTAAAAGTTCTTGGACATGTTTCATCAGAAGAGGGATGTGAATCCTATTAATGGAATCATGGACAAATTCCAGGTAGTTAATTGCAGTTTATTCCATGTGTCTTTCTGTTTAATGAAATACTGGATTATATTTTTCACTTCCACTGTCATGATGTGCTTTTACTAGCTAATTCCATAAGATACCCCACCATGTGCTTTACCTAAACCAAACAAGTAGTTGCAAACAGCAAAGTTCAGTCAAAAAACAGATAAGGTTTATTTCTGGCTAAAATAGGGAGTATGAGGGATTTGCTACATGTTGGGCTGTGTTGGAAATAAAGGATACTAGTAATAAACGGTATATGAAGGGTTGTATTCATGTTGAATTCTGTTGTGAATAACCAATTTCCCCTTGTTTTAAAATCCTGGGATAAAATTTCATTTTGGATTCAATTAATTGAAATAGGACTCACTTCCTAACTGTTGGTGTCTAACACTGAGAAATCTCACTTCCTCCTTTCATCAGTGGAGGCACTCTCCATCTGAGCAGGATTTGGCCTCTGAAGGGGTCTGAGAGAAGATCAAAGATAAACCAATGATAAATGGATTGCTCTTCGCAGTGGCTGTTTGTGACACTTGAATTAAAATTAGATTTCATAGAATCAAAGAATAGTTTGAGTTGGAAGGGACCTTAAAAATCATCTAGTTCCAAACCCCTTGCCATAGGAAGAGATACCTCTCACTAGACCAGGTTGCTCAAAGCCCCATCCAAACTAGTCTTGAACACATCCAACTCTGTGGTAACTACAACCTCCCTGGGCAACCTGTTTGAGTGTCTCACCACACTCAGAGTGGAAAAACTTCTTCCTAATTTCTAATCTAAATTTACCATCTTCCAGTTTGAACCCATTACCCCTTGTCCTATTAGTACAGGCCCTCATAAAAAGTCATAGAATAGAATAATATAATCTATTCAGGTTGGAAAAGACCCTTGGGATCATCAAGTCCAACCAACAACCCTATTCTACAAAGT
Source organism: Eurystomus gularis (assembly GCA_013400335.1). Taxonomy (NCBI): domain Eukaryota; kingdom Metazoa; phylum Chordata; class Aves; order Coraciiformes; family Coraciidae; genus Eurystomus; species Eurystomus gularis. The sequence continues at coordinate 9,202 of VZZY01022066.1, read as the reverse complement.
CCCTCCCCAGCTTGCTTGTAGGCCCCTTTCAGATACTGGAAGGCTCCAATGAGATCTCCTCAGAGCCTTCTCTTCTCCAGGCTGAACAACCCCAACTCTCTCAGCCTGTCCTTGTAGGAAAGGTGTTCCAGCCCTCAGATTATCTTCGTGGCCCTCCTCTGGACTCGCTCAAACAGGTATGTCCCTTTAGTACTGGGGGCTCTAGAGCTGGACTCAGTACTCCAGGTGGGGTCACGTGAGAGCAGAGTAGAGGGGAAGAATGACCTCTTTTGAGCTGCTGGCTATGCTTCTTTTGATACAGCCGGCTTTCTGGGCTGTACTTGTACATTGCTGGCTCATGTTGAGCTTTTCATCAACCAGCACCACCGCAAACTACTCATTGCTCAGCCTGTATTTGTGATCGGGTTTGCCCTTGCAGGACCTTGCACTTGGCCTCGTTGAGCTTCATGAGGTTTGCATGGGCCCACCTTTCAAGCCTGCCAGGTTCCCTCTCAATGGCTTCCCTTCCCTCCAGCATGTCAACCACACCACACAGTTTGGTGTTGTCTGCATACTCGCTGAGGGTGCTTTCAATTCCACTGTCCATGTCACTGACAAAGATGTTAAATAGCACCAGTCCCAGTATCAATCCCTGAGTGTCACAAAAAAGGCCAAAATACAGAGGCAGAGAGAGGGATCACCTTGGACCCTTTTCAATCCTGTCCAGCCTGTGAATATTAATTAATTTTCCCAAGAAACGGAGAGAGAAAGACAGGACCGTTGAGCCCGATCAGCCTGCCACACTCTGGTTAAGGAGGAGGGAGATTGCCTTGGACCCTTTACAGTCTGTCCAGCCTGTTAGGCGAACTAACAGTGTCACTGGAAAAACAGATCCCTACTGGCAGCTTGCCAGATCAGATGGTGACTGTCTTACAAGCAGTGACACTTAGACAGGATCCCTTATGTCTCAAAAATTAACTTTTCTGGAAACTTTTATATCCACAACTAATGCATTGTATTGTATACAATCATGACAATATGCAGATTTGAGGATACCAGTGATAGTGACTGACTGCATAAATAAATTATATAAAATAATAATCATTAGTAGCTAGCCTAATAATTAATACGTAAGTGTGCATAACCCAGGGTACTGACCCAAATAGGTGTCCCTATGGGGAGGTGGAAGATAGGTTCAGCCCGTTGACTGATCCCAGAAGTTTCAATGGAAGTCTTCTCCCCATTTTTCCCCTCAATTCGTCAATTTTTATAGTGTTTTTTTACCTTTAGGTGGAGCTTGAGTGACTCTAGTCATACATTTGTCATATTTTGATTGGATTAAAAATCTAAAAACATGATTTTCACCATCGTTGCTAACACACTGGTGGTGCATCAATTTCTCCATCATTGCTGACGCGCTGGTTGCAATCCATCTTTCTTGACAGTGGCTACATGGTTGCCTTCACTGAAAACATGCTTGGCTGGATCAGAACAATTGCTGGTTACCTTATTCCTGATAGCAGGGAGTAGCTGTGCTACCTTCATAGCACCCTGGCCCCTATTTTGGGGTGAGGTTTGCATGTTCTGTTAGCCAGAGCAGGTGACATCCATGGCAACCACTTTCCACTCCTGTGATCAGCAACCATGTCTCACTGAAGTCTGCTGCAGCTCATGTCAAGATGTAAGCCTAACTTGGAGGGGAGACAGGGTTTTTCTTATTTTTACCACACCTGAGGAACACCATTCTTCACTGGTCTCCCTTTGGATATCAAGCAGTTGACCACAAAAATTTGAGTGTGACCATCCAGTCAATTCTTTATCCACTGAGTGGCCCATCCATCAAATCCATGTCTTTTCAATTTAGAGACCAGGATGTCATGTAGGATAGTGTCAAAGGCTTTGCACAAGTCCAGGTAAATGACTTCAGTTGTTCTTCCTTTATCCACTGATGCTGTTACTCGGTAAAAGGCCACCAAATTTGTCAGGCACGATTTGCCCGTGGTGAAACTGGCTGGTCTGTAGTTGCCTGGGTCTTCCTTTTTCCCCCCTTTTGAAGATGGGCATTATGTTTCCCCTTTTCAGGTCACTGGGAATTTCACCAGACTGCCATGGCTTTTCAAATATGATGGAAAGCAGCTTAGCAACTTCATCTGCTACTTCCCATTCTATAGGGAATGCTGAGTTTCTTTGTGATAGTTTTATCCATTGAACCCTTTGGCCTGATGGGTGTAAAAGATCTGATCTGCAAGACAGAGTGTATGAATAGATATTTGTAAAGTGTGAATTTCCCACTCTTCAGATTTTGCACTGTACACTGATACAGCAAAATCTTCTCCACTAAAAGTAAACCTAAGCCAGTAATTTATTAGTGTGGAAATATGGGCTTCCTATTAGTGAAAATAACAGCAAGTCTTCAGCTCTGAATTTCTGGGAGGTTTATGAGCTTATTAAACTAGTATATTGTGTTTTACCTGAACCTGTGAATGTTTTATGAAGGTGATGGTCTAAGAAGGAAAACTGGTATTGAAATAAAATACATCACTTTAAAATGTGTCAGTCTTTAATAGAGGAGAAATTTCAAGCTTTTAAAAGCTTTTCGATAGTCTGCTTTACCCAACAGCTTTTTTCTTAGTTTACTTGTGAATACATGAATAGTGACCTATGAATAATATGTCATAACCAGTTATTCAAAGAGGAATAAAAATATAAAAGAACAAAACTCATCTAAGATGCTTAAGTTCTTGTCTTCTATGCATGCAGGCTTTGCAAGTGACCAACCAAAGGAGACTATATTTGATTTGATGAGCTGCAGCCATTCTGGCTGCAGGCCAAGTTTCTTTATTTCATCTTTATTTCTGAACATTCATCAAGAGCAGTTACTAAAGTGCTATCCTACTAATGTATATTTAAAAAAAAATCCTGGGATGTTTCTTATTTCACACCATAAATAGGCTTCATGGATCACGTTCTGTTGCAGTTTTCTGTTGTTTGCTGTGGTAAATTTAAACCATTCTATTCTTGGAAAGCTTGTTGTGCTCTCATGTAATTTCTTTCAATTTCTGTGTGTTTCAACAGGGGTAAGTCTTCTAGAACTATCACATTTGAGCAGTTTAAGGAAGCTCTTCAAGAACTCTCCAAGAAGCGATTTAAAGACAAGAGTGATGAGGAAGCAGTTCAAGAAATATATAAACTCATTGAAGGAAAAGCCCCAATTATATCTGGAGTAACGGTATGTTACTAATCTAATGGATGGATTGTCCTAGCTGCCCTTTGTTCTACTGCAGTGTTGTTAAATTCACCTGCTTCCCTTTACAATCCGCAAATCCAAGCAGCGTGCCTCTATGGGCCTGAAGGCAAAAACAGTGCTAAATTGAATGAGAGCAAATATTATGCAACAACTGAGTATTGCCCTACTGTGTACTCTTGTGTGGCACTGTCATTGCTTCCATTAGGAATTGTAGTACCATCTAGCAGCACGGTCAGGAAAATTCAAGGAGAGCTTTTGTGTGTGGTTAGAACATAGAGAACATAGAAATATTCATGAAGAGTGGTGTATCCAAATCAAAAAGAGGAGAAGGGAATTAAATTTAGAACCTCATTGAACAGCTGTGCTCTAGGTCATGTAGACTTGGTTCAGGTTTAGCCATAAAACTTTAGTGTGACTACTGACACAGTAAACAAATTAGGGAGGGAGTTGAAAGCATAATTAACTGAGGCTTGTGGATAAGTATAGATCAGCAGCATTTGGAGATTTTTTATGTCTTAACTTGTTACACTTTGTGCTCTCAGGGGCAGGCGGGGGAAGATGTCTGTGCTGAATAGCAGCCTGGGGAAAACACTACTTCAACAGGATGGTTAGAAAGTTTACTTTCACATCAGACAATGAGAATTTTAGTGTATATTGTGATAGAAGATATTTTTTTCTTTTTCTCTCTATTTTTTCTCCTCCTTCAGAATGTTGTAGAATTACAAAAGGCCCTGCTTGTGGTTAATGTGGTTGAGAAGGCTCGGCAGCCAGACATTGAAACTGAGTGAAATTTTGGGCTGCTTTCTAGTCTGCAATGGAAGGTGTATGGTTGAGTTGGTAACACAGGAAGAAAAAAAGCAGGCAAGTGATAGGAGTTAATTAAGTCATAGCTTTATTAGCTCATTTGGTTGTGATCTGGCAATAGAATATACAGGGCAGCTCATATATCTTTAACAGTTTACAATCAGGCACATAAACAAAGTCCGGGGCCTTTTAGTTGCCCTTGGACCTACACAAAGGCTGCAAGAGCAAAACTGTGTGGTTCTGTCTTTTCCTGCACCAAAAGCTGTGTGCTGTAGCTATGTTGAATGCATTTCTACACCCCCTGTGGAACAGGTACTTGCTATGGTCATTGCTGGCTCTTAAAATGGAACCAGTTGAACCTCAGTGTATATTCAATAGGGATTTCAAGTGGAAAGGACATGGGATGATCTCTTTCAGCCTTCTGCTCACAGGAGCTAGATCAGGTTTCTCAGGGCCCAGTGCAGTCAAATTTGCTGTGAGGGTGGTGTGGGTGGCAGGGCAGTACAACAATGACAGCACTTTTCAGGAAATACTGTAGGGAAAAGGAAGAAGAGGGATTGTGATCTATGTAAAGGCTTAGCTTGCCTGTATATAGCTTTGGCTTGTGGCAGGTGATGAGCAAGTAGAGAAATAGCAGGTAAGGAGCAGTGTACAGGCCAGCACAAATGATGCTGTAGTAGATATCTACTACAGACCCACTGATTTCTTAATCAGTGGACATAGATCAAGCCTTCTTCAGGCAGTTGAAAAAAACCTGCCAGGCCTTGGTACTCATAGGTGACATTAACAAAGGCAAAATGACTGGAAGTAAGTGATCAATAAGATTTCTAAAATGAACTAAAAAAAAAAAATTTGTTGATGTGGATGATGAATGATTCAAGGTGATACTCTGGGCCTGTTATTCACAATCAAAAGGAAGAACTGGTTGAAGATGTAAGAGCTGAGACAGCTTTGGCTACAGCAACCAGGTGACTGTAAAATTTAAGAACCTAATGATGAACGACAGAATTACCAACCTGGACTGAAGGGCAAGTCTTGGCCTGTTCAGTTTCCTACAGGAAACGACCCTGGAGGACAGAAGGGCCCAGGAGAGGTGGTTGATCTTCAGGCTAGCTTCCTCAGAGCACAAGAACGGTCCAGTCCTGTGTGCAGGCAATCAAGCAAGCATTGGCAACAGACCAGCATGGATGAACATGGAGCTCCTGACTGGGCTCAAACATGGAAAGGAAGTACACAGGAGGTAGAAGGGAAAGGCTATGTGGGAGGAACCTAGCCTGTGCATGAAAGGAAGAGTGTGAGGAAAGCCAAAGTTCAGCTGGAATGGAGACTAGTGAGATGATGTGAAGGACAACATGAGAGGTTTCTGTAAATACACTGGTAGCAAAAGTGTGGACCAACTACTCAGTGTGGCAGGGGACCTAGTGGCAAGGGACGTGGAAAAGGCTAAGGTACTCAATGCCTTTTTTTGCCCTCCTTTTCAACTGGTAGGGCCTGCCCTCAGGATTCCCAGGTCCTGAGCCTGCTAGCAGAGTCTGTGGGCATGAAGCAATACCAGAGTAAAGGAAGACAGTGTTAAGAATCACTTGAGCCAATTAGACATGCATGAGTCCATGCGACCAAGTAGGATGCATCCAAGGGTGCTGAAGGAGCTGGGCAATGTCATTGCAAAGCTGCTCCCTATCATCTTTTCAAAAGGCCATGGCAGCTGGGGGAAGTACTCAGTGACTGGAAAAAGGCAAACTTCACACACATTCTCAAGAAGGCCAAAAAAGAGGACCCAAGTAACTACAGGCCAGTCAGCATAACCTCAGTCCCTGTGGAGGCTGTGAAGCAAATCCTCTTGGAAGCCCTTTCTCAACAGAGAAGGGACAAGAAAGCAATTGGGAGTAGACAGAGTGGGTTTGACAAGGGCAAGTCATGCCTGATCGACCTCACTGCTTTGTGATGATGGGCACTGTGAGCAAAGGAGTGTAGTATACCTTCATTATGGCAAAGGCTTGGCCCCAGTAGCATCATCACACATTGGTGAGGTGTGGTCTGGATAGCGGACTGGCAGTCTAGGAAGCAGCTCTGGAGGTTGTGAGGGACAACCAGTTGAACGTGAGTCAGCAGCAGTCTTTGCAGTCATGGCAGCAAGGAAGGGTAGCCCTATCCTGGGCTGCATAAGTGTAGCCAGCAGGTCCGGGGAAGTGATCCTTGCCTTCTGCTTGATGCTTGTAAGACAGTATCTGGAGTGCTGTGCCCAGTCTGGGCCTCCCCTGTGCAAGAAAGAGATTGATACACTGGAACAAGCCCAGTGCAGGGCCACCAAGGTGGTCAAGGACTAGTTCTGGTAAATGATGACTGTGGCAGGATAAAAATCAAACATGTTTCATTATGTTCCCATATAGACAATAAAAATTAACCTGTTGTTCTGAGTGACAGTTTTATAGGAACAAAGCATGTGTGTGTGTGTATGCAATTAAGGACATGAGCTAGAAAACATCCATCTCATAAAGGAGATTAATATAGCATAAATACTGTAATTAAGCTGTATTTAATCTGCCTATGTGTATAAAGCTACTAAAAGAAATAAGGTGTGGTCCTCTTAGGATGTGATGCTGGTAAGTGGAAGCATGCTGCATTTGATGCAGTTTTTCATCTTCCTTCAACATTTAAAAAAAAAAACCAAACAAATAAACAACGGGTTGACTTGAGAAACCCCAGCTCTTGGGTTCTTGTGTTGGAGTGGGTCCATAGGAGGGCTACAATGATGATCCAGGGGCTGGAACACCTCTCCTACAAGGACAGGCTGAGAGAGTTGGAGTTGTTCAGCCTAGAGAAGAGAAGGCTCAGGGGAGACCTTATTGCAGCCTTCTAGTATCTGAAGGGGGCCTGCAAGAAAGCTGGGGAGGGACTTTTTATGAGGACTTATAGTGATAGGACAAGGCTTTAAATGGCCTTAAAGCTTTAATGGCTTTGTACTGGGCAAGGGTAAATTTAGATTAGAAATTAGGAACAAGTTTTTCACTCTGAGGGTGGTGAGGCACTGGAACGAGTTGCGCAGGGAGGTTGTAGATGACCCAACACTGGATGTGTTCAGGACTAGTCTGGAAGGGGCTTTGAGCAACCTGGTCTAGTGGAAGGTGTCCCTGCTCATGGCAGGGGGGTTGCAACTAGATAATCTTTAAGTTCCCTTTCAACTCAAACCATTCTTTGATTCTGTGATATGCAAACTTTGCGGTTTAACTGTATATGCAAATAAGAGAACGAAAGTGAAGGCTTCTTTGTGCTTACAGAAAGGAGGTTGGATCCAAGTAATTTATTGCCTTTAGGAAAATTTAACTAGACAGATTATGTAACTTACTTTAGATAGTAAGCAGTTCAAGCAGAATTTCTGTATGATAAGACAACCATTTATCTGGGATTCATTGTGAAAAAGAAGGGTGAGTGTTTACTTGCTAAGCTGGAAATTGACTTCATCCAGCCCTTTGTGCTGTTCACTGTTTTTCTTCCTACTTTTTTCCTCACTGATCAGGGATGGTCAGCTTTCCCTCACTCTCCGTTTTGTTTTTTTTTAACTTTGCCTCCCAGTGCCCATGTTTTTGCCCTTTTCTCAATTGCCGGTTTAGTCTCTGTAGTTGGTTTTGTTGTTCATAAACAGAAACAACATTTTGATAAAAACAAGTTGGGTGTGCATTAGGTTTATAAAGGCAGTTTGCAAAAAATAAATCAGCTTGTAGAGGAATCTTGATGAGTAAACTTCTCACCTTAGGACACTGAAGGTGGTGGAACAGCTAAGACTAGAAATCATTTCCAGGTACAGGAAGGGCAAGAAAGTAATCAGAAATATTAAGCATGGCTTCACTGAGGGGAAGCCATGCTTGTCCAACTTGATAAAGTCTATTTGGACTTTAGTAAGGCCTTTGATATGGTCTCTCATAGGAGTCTTGCAGCTCCTCAAGCTGCTGCTGTAGGGGCTGAATGAGCAGACAGTGAGGTGGATTGAAAACTGACTGAATGGCCAGGTCCTAAGGGTCGTGATCAGTGATGCAAAGTCTAATTGGAGGCCAATAACTAGTGGTGTACCTTGGAGGGGCATACTTGGTCTAGTCCTGTTTAACATCTTCATTAGTGATCTGCGCAACAGAGCAGAGTGTACTCTCAGCAAGTTTTCTGATGACATAAAGTTGGGAGGAATAGATGATAGGTCATCCAGATGCTGTCATCCAGAGGGACCTTGACAGGATGAAGAAATAGGCTGACAGGAACCTTAGAAAGTTCAGCAAGGATAAATGCAAAGTCTTGCACCTGGCGGAGAACAACCCCATGCACCAGTATATGCTGAGAGCCACCCAGCTGGAAGGCAGAAAAGGACCCGGGGATCCTGGTGGACATCAAATTAAACATGAGCCAGCAATATGCTCTTGACACATGGAAGCCTACTGTATCCTGGGCTGCATTAGGCAAAGTATTGCGAAGCAGGCTGAGGGAGGTGCTCTTTCCCCTCTGCTCAGCACTGTTGGAGTCACATCTAGAGTGCTGCATGCAGCTCTGGGCTCCCCACTAAAAGACTGATATGGAGCTACTGGAGAGAGTTAAGTGAAGAGTCGTGATGATGATTAAGAGATTGGACCACCTCTCCCAGAGGAAAGCTGAGAGAGCTGGGACTGTTTAACCTGGAGAAGAGAACGTTCAAGGGGGAATCTCATGCATGTATATAAATAACTGAAGGGAGGGTGCAAAGAGAATGGAACCAGGCTCTTTTTAGTAGTGCTCAGTGATAGGACAAAAGGCAGTGGGCACAAACTGAAACATAGGAGGTTCTGTCTGAACATCTAGAAACACTTTTTCACTATGAGGTTGACCAAGCACTATCACACGTTTCCCAGGAAGGTTGCTGTGTCACCATCCTTGAAGTTATTCAAAAGCCATCTGGACATGATCCTGGGCAACTGGCTGTAGGTGAGGGGGTGGGGGTTTGAAGCAGATGACCTTCAGAGGTCTCTTCCAACCTCAACCCTTCTATGGTTCTGTGACATATAGTACCACTAGCTGCTTCTGGTGGTGGAGTACAAGATAGACCTGAATTTCTTGTGTATTCTACTCTATTTACAAAGGCTTTTTGGAAAGAAAGCACCTTAGCAGGTTGCTTAGGTTGCACCTGGCCCATCATAGAATGTTAGGGGTTGG
>VZZY01022065.1:294858-385643 GCA_013400335.1 Eurystomus gularis | reverse complement strand
CTAAGTTCTGATTATCCTCCTTTCTATTTTCCCTTCCTTTGTCCTCTTAAGTCTTTTATTCTGTGCAAAGGAGTAAAAATTGGTATCCTCATAAAAAGGAAGGATATCTTACATCTCTTTCTATAGCATCGGATGGAGTCATGTCTGAAATAGTCCTAAGAGACTAACATTTAGAACTAGCAACATTGCATTCTCTTGTATGCTTAATAAAGAAAAAAACAACAGGTGAATATCCACTGAGTTAAAAGGTTGGTTGTGTGAGATAATAAACAGGTAAACAGCAGGGCTAATTCACGGTTTGTTTCAGAATCAGCCTTTCAATGGCTGCTTAAATAAGATGTAGACATTCAGCAATCAGCATATTACAGTCCTTAAATCCAGGAGCCAGTTTACATAGTTCTTCAAAATCTCCATGAAAAATCTAGCTAGAATAGTGAAGCTGAAACAGAATGCTAAATTAAGGACACAAACAATCTCTCATAACTTTTTGTCTTTGCATTTATTGAGCTTCAGTATACTTTTAAGTTTTTGTTAATATTTGAAGAGTGTAAGAAAAAAGGAATAGGTTTTGTCACTGGATTTCTCAAAACCTCACTACTAAAAGGTATTAACCTCACTACTAAAAGGCATTTTTATTATTTATTTTCCCCTGAGAATTTTAGAGCTGTAGTGCAGTGAATAGCTTTTTCTGGTTTTATAATTTGTTAAATTTGTCATTCTCACAAATAATCTAAAAAATATAAATCAAGTGTCTATAGTAGCAACTAAAAAAGCCAAATAAAGATACAGTAGGAGATAATTTCCTGCATGCACCATTATATCACAAGAGCGTGAATTAGAAAATTCATACTTAGGTGGATCTTTCAACAGCTGGTTTGTCTTTCTTTTCCAGAGAATATCCTAATTTTCCAGAAAGACTTTTTAAGTGTGTGATTAGTTATTTAGAGAAAAACTTCAAATGTCTCTTCAGTGACCTTTATCCTCCTATTGAATTCTCTATCTATCTTAAATGTGATATTCTTTCTAAATGCAATATAATACATATTTGCTTGGTTAGGTGTGAATTATGGTACTAAGGGGGTAAAGACAGTGCAGTAGCTCCTGCTATTAGCCAAGGTTCCATCCAGGCTTTCTGAAGAAACCTCCATCAAATTCTGTGCAAACCTCTACCTTATGTTACACTCTTTTGTAACAGTCTACAAATTCAGGTGCAACTTAGATCAGCTAAAATTTAGTGTTCTGTTGAATGTCTACATGAGTAATATGATCAGAAAACAGTTGAGAAAAATGACCACATGGAAATCCTTTGTGACAAAAAAATATTATTTGTTTGGGAACAACTTTTTAGTCGGGAGAATCAATGTGCTTTTTTAATGTTTAATGAAATGCTGAAGTTCTCTTTTGCTGAGCAAAAAAGTAGTTCTCTCCCTGCTATCTCTGAACAAGTAAAGAGGAGGGAAGTGTCATTTATAGGTAAGTTTTGTGCCTTTCTTAAAATGCCACAGAGCAAGAGTCCAGCTTTCAGACTGCACTCTTTCTTTTTTCCCTTTCAGAAAGGGAAAAAAAATAAATACTGGGGAAAAATCTTTCAACCAGCCTAAGCTGCAAGTAGTGACATGACACACATTTGATAATTTCCCACCATTATGCTTCCAAAGTAAAAACAAAATAATGATGTCTTGAACCTTTCTGTTTCACCTCCTAGTCAAACTCCTGTCAAGCTTTGCCAGAACTGATTTATATCAGAAGTTTATCTTCTCCTAAGTATGGTCAGTCAAGAGTTCCAAACAACACCATAGCTACCAGCTGGAAGAGGCATTGCCACATTCAAGCCATGGTAAGGAAAATTAAAAATCAAGAACTTTCTCCTGCACACACATTGACTATATATCTGTTGGTAAACTGACGTGCCTAAGGCTTCAACTAACCTGTCTCTGGAGAACGAATGTTCCTGACCTGTTCCAACTCCCTGAGACACATCTGAGAAAGTGTGAGCTGATAAGCCAAAACAATATCAGGGACCAATCCAATCACTTAGAGACAGTAGCAGGCCAATGCACAAGGATGATCCTTAGCTACGATTAATTTACTAGCATAGATGTTGCCTTTGAGTCTAATACTCCCAGCAATGCCATGGTAACTTTTTCCTCGTTGATATATTTCTAATTATTCTTTTAATCCCATATGTACCACATCAAGATACCTCTGTCAAGTAGAAGTAGCTTTTTAACTGATCTGCTTCTGTAGTTACTTTCTAGTAAATTGGAAAGTAGCGTAATGAGAAGAGTGCATTATATTTGCTTTGTGATAGCACTTAAAAGCTCTGAGATCAGGGCATGATACAAATGCAGAACAAAACAGAGGGCTCAGTCTTTTGTGCATATTCAATAAGAAATCTGGCAGCCATTTTTAAAAGCATCGTAAGGAAAAATATATCAATAAATTATCTTTATAATACTCTAAAGTAATGCATCTCAAGAATGACCCAAAGGCTCAGGATGGTATCAGAAAATGGGTCATGGACAAGGAAAGGAAAATTACAATCTTCTAACACAAGTAAGAAAACAAGGGGTTAAAAAAAAAAAAAGGCCACTAATATTTGAATAGTGAATGAAAACCATGAGGGTAACAACTGTGTGAGATACTCAGCAGGTGTTATTTCAAGAAGACGAGGTATCATTGGTCAGGAAGTAGTGCTGTAGGACAAGCAACAACACTGCTTGCTACCTGCAGAAGTTTAAACTATGGTACTTCAGCAGCTGTTTCCTACTGAAAGTCTTTAGGTTCAACATGTGTGACAAACTGCTGAACTATGTCAGGCACATATGATCTTACTCCAAAGAATTAATACATATGACAGTGCTGCACTGCTGCTCAGAGATACTGGCTGGACTTTCAGAAATACCTTCGCTGCACCATCTCAGGAAGCATGCTATCAGGAAGCATCTCACACATTATCCTGCGGGGAATACATATATTAAACCCCTTTGAAAATCTACCAGTATATGGCCTGTTTGCCCTTCAGTGTATTATGGACATGATCTCTTCTGCTTTTTTTTTTGCCAGATAGAGGCCTCTGACAAAGATCTCTAGGGAGCTTCAGATGCAGGAAGTTTTGCATGCCTCTGTATTTTGTCCAGTGTTATCTCTCAGTCACGTTCCCAGCTTCAAATATTCCCAAGTTCAAAATGAAAAATAAAGATAAAATAAAGCCACTGAATCTGCCGCCAGTAAATACACATACAATAGAAAAGGAACTTCATAGACTTTCTTTTCCTGAAGGCGTGAAGCGACGGTATTGTTCATCAGATTTCCTGGGAGCATCATTCTCTTTCCTTTCCCCAGTGTTCATCTGTCATGCTAACTGCTGCTTGGAGAAAAATAAAGAAAAATATTATACTAGGCATGATCAGTTAGTACTGAAAAGGTAAATTCTTTCGTGAAACCTTAGAAATAAAAGGAGATTTCAGTGTCACTGCTGTATTTCATTAATTTAAATAAAAAGTCAGATATTGCTGTCTTTTTTTCTGTCAATTAAGTAGCTGTCTGTAGCAAGTGAATGTCACTTCTCCCTTTGGTTACACAATATTTACATCTGCTCCAGAAAAAAGTGAGAAAAAAAATCTGTATTACCAAGTTAGGATAACACAGGGAGGAAGAAGAGGTCCAAGATTTCTGAAAAAGGAAAGATGTACCAAGGAAGTACAAAGTTATTAACTCATCCTTTACCCTTGTCCCCTTTGAGTCCTGAAAAAAAAATAAATAATTTGAATTTTTGCCTGGGACAAAAATTTATGTTTAGAACAGAAAGCTTATTTTTTTTGTAAGCTAAAGAAATAGGTATGATATAATAGACTAGCAGATAACAAATTACTCTATCAATTATATTTTACTCATCTTTTAAAGTCTTGGTGTCAGCTTCATGTCACCTGGGTTTAGATGTCTGTTCTGTAGGCCTCCAAGCTAGTTATTGAGGCCCCCTTAAAGTCAGTGGAGTGAACTGGATTTACTGGTCTAATTCAGTGCTTTACAGATGTAATTGTTGATTCAATAGTTTGCATTTGATTGGAGATTTTATTAACTCCTAATAAGGGATGATTTCTTTGCCACTTCATTCCTAAATTTCTGAAGTCAGTATAAGGGAGTTGTTGTCTTGAAAGAATTGAGATGTCTTTCCTTTACTCTTATGTGATGCAGTGGCAATGATGGATAAAGAGTCTTCTTTTTATGAAGGCTTATTATCTTTTTGACTGCCTGTCTAGAGTACATCTCTATATTAACCTTGCAATGCAGCCAAGGTACAGCGAATGCAATTATGGTTTACAAAATAAGAAAGACATTCTAATACTTCTTAAGAAAAGAAAAAAATAAAGAAGAAAAAAATGGAAATAGCAATGCTAGCTTCCCCACTTTTTTATTTCCGGACTTTATGTTTGTGGTTTAGCACTTTTTTGTTTGTTTGTTTTTAGAGAGAATGATTTCTCTAGCTGAGATGATAGTTCTGTTTAGGCATCCAATAGCTGTGATCTCACTTGCAGAGATGAACATTTGATGTCTTTCCAATCTACAGATCCGTAGCTTCTTACACTAAGCTGTAAGCTACAATGCAGTTCTCTTTTTTACATGCCTGTCAAAGATGTGCCTGTTCTTCCATTGCAGCTTAAGGCAGCATGTGGGGCAACATGCTTGACAGAATTATGCTGGGCAGCATGGCTCCTTCACTTTTGTTTTCTGGGTTTTTTTGACAGGTCATGGTAACCCTGGCAACCACCTTGCTGCATTGTTAGTGACCATGTACAACATGCTGGTGCACGTGCCTGAAGGCTGCTAAATGCTGTGAAAGAATGCATGAAACTGCCTTACATTCTCTCTCCTGCTTTGTATTGTCCAAGGGAACTGCAGAAGTTTGACAGAAAAACAGTTATTATTTAATAGTGGAAAGTCTTTTCACTTCCCAGAGAATGAAGCACAAGGATTTTGCAGCTTCTGTTGAGACACCTTGTTTTATGGGGGTGAATTTTTACACCCCTGCAGAAGGCTACAGGACAGAAGAGTTTATCCCTAATCTCTGCAGTTATCCTGCCCAAGAAGTTTTATCCTTGACAGTGTTACCAAGCACAGTTACTGCTCTCTAACTTTGGGATGCTGTGAAACAAGCTCCCCAACTCTGCTTTGATATGCCATATTAGGAAAAAGGCCATCTCTGAAACTGTAGACCTGTGAGTCCTTCTAGTAGCCTGGAGACTTTAGAGAACTGGAGGGGTAGAGGGAGAGAGCAAAATGATTAACAGTCAAAGCAAATTTAGGCTCATTGTTGTGAGTTTTATAATTGCTGTTATGTATCTGGCAAATAGTGGCTTCATTGTGCATAGTTTTTTATCTACTGTTCTGTTTGGAAAGGGATTTCATAAGCCACAACTATATGTCTTCTCTCATGACAATGAATGCAATAAAGAACAAAATGGGGTAGTTTTCTTCGGGGCAGTGGGACAGGCTAAGAGCAGAAACAAGGCTTTGTTTCACGTACAGATTGAATGGGTAAGACTGCCCAGATTCAGAAAACTTCATTAATTGTGATGCGTAGCTATAGCAACACATCCATAAAAACCCAAAACTATGCCTTCCCAAGAGATAACAATACACCGTTGTATTCTTATGAGAGTATGGATGCAGGTCAACACTGTAATATGTACTTGGGGAAGCAATTAAGATGTTTATGGTCATGGTCTCATTGTTCTTGTTCAGCAGGACAGTGCTCTATTGAACAAGAGATATCTCTTTTTTTTCCCCTTCTACCCTTGTTAGCGTTCCCAAACTGCATGTTTTCTATATTTTGAATGCTTAACTGTTTCATTACATTTTACTCCTGTAGAAAATAAAATGAATGTGTAACTGTCATGGTGTTTTTGAGTTTGTTCTTTTCCCTAGCCAGACAACACATTTTTCAATCTGATTTCGGCTTAACATCTCTACAGTGCATTATGCATAATGGATAAATCTTAAAACAGATGTGCTATTAAAACCAGCACAAGATTCACTAAAATATGTAAAGACAACTATACCTGATGATTGATTTTTTAATACAGAAATTCGAGACTACTGAGATACAGGACGAAATGCATTTCAGAGGGAGGAGAGGTTTTGACGTGTGCTCAACATCAAATCCAAGTTTTCTATGATTGGTACTGATCATCTTATTTCTGTAGCTGATATTATTCAGATAGAACATAGCCACTTTCTGAAAATTAAGATAAGTGAATATGTTATCTTCCTAAGAGTATCTTTTTATTGTGCATTCAAAGCCCAGTACAAAACAGTACTCTGCAGAGCTGCCTTGACGAATATAGCATGTAAGAGAGGCAGAAGTGAATGCTTAACAGGATGCCTGAACATATACAAAAATGATGATACTGTTGCTACCTCAGCTTACTGAGTTTATCTATCTTGTCAGATTAGACCAAGTCTATTGGTGTACACAGAGAAAGCAGAGCTGTGATCCTGCCTCCATCAGGGTCATAGCAGCAAGGAAGAAGACAGTAAGGAAGCATAATTCTGCTTCGACCTTGTGGACTGCTTGAGGGACTGGAGGAATGGGCATAAATAAACCCTACAACTCTGTATTCACATTGTGGCCATGCTGAAAGCAAGGTTTTTTTAGTATTTGTCTGCAGCTATAAGCAAATAATAATAAAAAATACCCAGAGGAAAAATACCTCAAATAAATAAAAATCTTATTCAATTAAAAATAACATTTGTGCTTGAATTTATGTGTTTGCTTTTCCATATATTTTCTCCTCTGACACTCTTCAGGGAATTGGAGAAGCATTGTCTTTGGCTTGTTTTTTAATTCTGCTGAGTCTTATATGAAAAAAGCTGTTAGAGTGCTGACCATTTCATCCAGTTTACATGGCATTCCTACGAAAGTCAAAGCCAGTTCTCTGGACCGAGAAATGCTCTACAACCTTTTCCAACAATACCTTTCAGAGCTGTTCACTGTTTTTCCAGTGTTCCCATTCAGGTGGGTCAACCAGCCACAGAATTTAGCCAGTTTTATATTTTGATTCCAAAATACTAGAAGAATTAATTACCATAACTTTATTGAAATTAATAAAACTTTTTCCTCTCAATGCCCAAATATCAGTCAAATGTGCACATGACCATGTGTGCTTTGGTTAAGAGAAAAATACCAACAAAGACATTCTCATAGTTGATTTGGTAAGAAAACCTTGGCTATGTGTACACAAAAAAAAAACCTCAGAAGAGAGACTAAATATGAGAGAAATCTGCCTTAAAATTAATATTTTTAAAGTACTTTCACTGTAAGGGAGAGGGCAATGAGATAGGCTTTTAAAGCACAGTGGTGGCATTACTTTGTTGATACAGGGGTGAAATTGGGAAAACCATAGCTTGGCTGGAGCTGAAACTGGCAAAGGTTATGAAAGGGCAACAAGATGAGCTTCTGCAGGTACGTGTGTGGCAAAAGGAAAACCAAGGAAAACATGAGCTTGTGGGTGAACTGGGCGGGCAACCTAATGATACGAAACACAGAGAAAGGTAAGGTACCTGATGCAATTCCTGCCTCATTATTTACTGAAAAGGTCTGTTCTTGGGCCTTGTACCAAGATCTAGAGGAGAAAGGTGCATACAGCAGAAGAGGTTGAAACTAGAGGACTACTTAGGCAACATAAGTTGGGGAGAAATACATTAGATGAGTAGATCATGATGTAGTGGACAACTGGCTGGCCAAGTGGCTTCAGAGTGTGGAGATCAATGGTTGAAAGTGTAACCAGCAGCATGTTATGCATTATCACCAGGAATGATACTAGCAAGGTTGCCACAAACACCAGAATGATGGGGAGGAATGCTCCTTCACAAGAACCCATTAGTTCAGTGACTGCAAATCAGGTTTGAAGGACTAAAGCACACCATAAACTGCAGCCAGTCACACATGCTCTCCCTAAGTAGCATCTTTTATTGGCACTGATAGAGAGAGGGTTAGGTGGACCACTGGCCTTACTCTTTTGCTTTTAGTAATGGAAGCTAAACTAGCAAGGATTCATAAGAAGTCCCACTTACCAGGTAAGTCTAGAATTTACTGCTGAGAACTTTCATGTCTTCTTATGCCCTGAGCTTTTCTCTGAAAAATTGTAGTGGCCAGGCTCTGAATCAATTCTTTGCAAAAATTGTGAGTCACACATAGAAAGGGCAGCAACCAAGGCAGTAAGTCTTTGCAGAGCCTGCTGCATGGATTAATGGAACACTCTTATACTTTCTTTGTCATGAAATTTCATTAAAAATCCAATGATGAATAGATCTTAGCAGACATTGATTATCACTCACTGATTATCCCCAGCCTAAAACCCACAAAATGGGATAAAGAAATTATAACTGAAAAAAAAAGAACATTTGTTGTCTGATTTATTAGCCTAATGTTCATGTTTCTTCACCTATAGGTCTAATTCCTGCATCACAAATCTCTTAGAAATGTACAGTCAGTCCTTGTTCAAAGGAATAAAGTCTTCCAATGGTTGTGGCACGTGGCTAGAGAAGCGTAAGCAACCAAGGAACTGCTGAGAGGCATGGACAGTATTTGGAAATTATAGGCTGAGAGCAGTCTTGAATGCCTCAGATCCTTCACTTTTAGACACCCAATCTACAACACTTGCCCAGACTTGTTTAATATAGAAAACATTGCAAGAAGTAAGGTCAAAGTGTACTATCCTCAAAAACACAAGAACTCTGCTAGATTATAGGCTGAAGAGATTGCTTAATTCTGTTTCAGAGGTTTCACAGATTCCAAACAGGTTGGTCCTTTCCTGTGTAGACTCCATCTCAGAAACGTAGTTGAGAAAATATTGAGAATGAAATCTTTAATCACCACCAGATGAAATGATCAGACAGTTTTTGAGAAGTTAGTTTCTTATTCTGACTTTGCTCACTTTCTTACTTTCAGTTACTTGTCCATGACAAGTGCTCACAAGCACTGCAAACATACCAATAATCAGTAATAGTTCCAAAGAGCTTTTGACCTCAACAGAATTATTCACCTGCACAAATGAGTTCTCTCTTCTAAAAAGGTAGTGGTATCAGGGTGGAGGTCAAGAACTAGCATCTTTTTATAACCTTCCACATTAAGAGACTACCACCTTCCATAAAATGGAAATAATCTCATACATTTCATTGAGAAGCTAGGCATAAGTGTAAGAAGGGTAGATGATCAACTAAATTTAATATATGCATATCACAAATCTTCTTTGAATGCAGTTTTTCCACAAATCATTCTTGCTAGAATTTGTATATATTTGTACATTTTTATGGTTTGTTTTTTTTTGTTTGGGGTTTTTTTCCAAATAAATGCTCCACTTTTTGCACAACAAAAATGAAATGTGGATAGAATTATCATTTCAGCTTTGGAAACCTGCCCAAAAGCATTCACAACACAGCAGTGTCATTATAATAATAGCAGATAAAAATTTGAACCTTTTTGCCCCATTTTAATCATAATGTGCCTGAACTATAACAGAGTATAACAAGTATTTTGTGTGAAATTAGACTGTTACCAGAAAAATACTACAATATTGTGTTAACCTTTGAATAGAGTTTAGTGTAAAATCTTGCCAGTGATACAATACCTTTTTTTTTTTAAGTGACAGTGAAAGAAAACATGCACAATAGGTATAATTTTTGCAGTATTGACATAATGATGAATACTATTAGTTGTCAAGACTTTGGAGGTTTCATGTGACATTCCTACACACCCTGACACCTGTCGCCTCCTTGTCCTCCTATTTATCACTCCAGATCCTGAATTTCCCAAGTCTGCTAACAATGTTTAGAGTTTATTAAAGCTTCACCGCACTGGCAAATAGTGTTTAAATACTGCCACCAAGCACTGCAGTACGCTGATCTTCATTGCCCCAGCTAGTCCCAGCTACTCACCATGGGCATATTCTCTGAGATTTCCTAAGGAGAATGGCTCTTACTAGCAGCAAACATCCTTTTTTGTTTGTTTCTTTCTTTCCTGTTCTGGTGCAAACTGAAATAATGGAGGAAGGGAAGTGTAAAGGAAAGGGGAGAGGAGGTGTCTTGGTGTGGTGGGCATGTAAACCTCCCAGGCTTGAATGCAGATTCAAAATGTAGATTGCAATGGATTTTAGAAATAAAACCTGCGCTTGAAATACAAATGCACACTGTGGTATTTACAGAGTAACAGACAGCTGCTCTAACTCTTGATTAGGGAGCAATTCAAGAGTCCATTCTAGTGACTTGTTCTAGTGAGAGGAAGCCTCTGCGTGACTGAGTGGTGTCCACTGTCATATATTCCAGTACCAGATAGAGCATCGCTGCCTTTGAATGTGCTTCCTGTTCCCCAAGTCAAAGGAATTACTCCCTGATCTGTTAGATGGAGCATAGCTGACTCTAAGTTTGGTCTTGATAGCTAGCCTAATTGTATCACCTGACTAACAGTAGAAATATGGGCATTCAATCTTCAAACATTGTCAGAAAACAAAGACAGGAAAACTGGTAAAGGAATCCTTTCTTGTTCCATACTTCCCTTAATTCTCCACTGCCTTACACACACAAATGGAGATATTAGCTAAAGGCTTTAAATTTTACCATTTTTTCCTTAACAAAACTGGAACCTGGACTCTTACTTGTCTGCCTTCACAACTGTACGGCTTTCATTACTGTACTGACTGAGCAGGTCACTGTCATTAAAAGGGTTTTTAGTCTGAAAATCATCCTGTAGTTGAGGGATGTAAGGCTATTATACAGAGACTAAAATGTTAAAGGTCACACAGATGTCTGAGCTTGGAACTACACCAAAATCTCTTGTCACATAGCCTGCAGCTCGACATAGTATATTCTTCTCTCCCTACCAAAAAAGCTTTCCAGGTATCAGTATTTGCATTCCTCTACTCTTTGGGAGAAGAGATCAGTATCACTTTTCAAATTAGGCTTTTAATTTTGTTTAGCATAAGATTTCCAGCAGCTGGATCCTCTCCCTGCTTGGCCATTGGCAGAGCTTTAGCATCATGCCAGGCTCCCTGAGGGCCCTGAGTTGCAGCATCTACTTGTACCCCACACAGGGTCCCTCACAACACACACATCATCTCCCCACTGCCACACTGCACAGTGCTCTCACATCAACTTAAGTATCCCATCCCACCTCCTACATGCTACAGCACTCCCTAGACTCTCACACCGATCTCTCCTACCCCTAACCTGCACACACCTCCCTAATCAGCCCCACCACATTGGCACATTGCCAGTCCCCACATCCCCAGAAACCTCCTCCTCACTCCTCTGGTGAACCTTTCCCTCTGACATGGCTCTTGACATGCAATATCATCACCACGAAATCTGCCAGCACCATCTTCCTCCCATGAGAGCGTGGAGCCAGCAGGAACAGTGCAGTGTGAAATTATATGGAACAAAGCAGCTCAGGCTGAAACACCACAGTGAAGAGCATGGAGATGCAAGTCTGGCAGCATGGAGGGCTCTGGAACAGGAAGAAGAGGGAGAAAAGAAAGCTGCAAATGGACACAGGAATATTCTAGTGAAGAGGAAGAAGGCTGTAGTTAGCATGGTGTGTTTATGTGGCCAAAAGCTTGCTAAGACTGATTCTTTTATTTTCTAATTCTTCTATTTTCTTTTTCTTAATAAATTCTGGCTTTGTTTGTCACACACTTTAGTTATATTTTATATAGCTGGGTGGTGCAGTTGATATGCCAGAGGGACAGGATGACATCCAGAGGGACCTGGACAGACTGGAAAGGTGGGCCCAGGTGAACCTCATGAGGTTCAACAAGGCCGAGTGCAGAGTTCTGCATCTGGGCCAGGGTAACCAACATTATCAATATAGGCTGGAAGAGGACATGCTAGAGAGCAGCCCTGTGGAAAAAGACTTGGGGGTACTAGTAGATGAAAAGCTGGACATGAGCCACCAATGCGCAATGGCAGCCCAGAAGGCCAATGGCATCCTGGGCTGCATCAAAAGAAGTATGGCCAGCAGATTGAGTGAGGTGATTCTGCCTCTCTACTCTGCCCTGGTGAGACCTCACCTGCAGTACTGAGTCCAGCTCTGGAACCCCCAGGATAAGAAGGATGTGGACCTGTTGGAACACGACCAGAGGAGAGCCACAAAAATTATTAGAGGGCTGGAGCACCTCTCCTATGAAGATAGGCTGAGAGAGTTGGAGCTGTTCAGCCAGCTGAAGAGAAGGCTCCGGGGGGACCTTATAGCAACCTTCCAATACCTGAAAGGGGCCTATAGGAAGGCAAGAGATCTGTTTTCAATTGTCTGTAGCGACAGAACAAGGGGTAATGGTTTTAATCTAGAAAAGGGTAGAGTTAGGTTAGACATTAGGAAGAAGTTCTTTAATATGAGGGTGGTTGATCACTGGAACAGGTTGCCCAGAGAGGTCATGGAGGCATCATCCCTGGAGTCGTTTAAGGTCAGGCTTGATGGAGCTCTCAGCAACCTGACCTAGTTAGAGATGTCCCTGCTCACTGTAGGGGGGTGGGACTAGATGACCTTGGAGGTCCCTTCCAACCAAACACGTTCTATGAGTCTATGATTCTATGATTTTCCTATCCATTTTTCTTGCCTTTCTGTAGTTTCTTAAATCCTCATCTCTCCATCTAGTCCTGGACTTCCTCTACTTCCCCCTCTCTTTCTTTCTTTTCATTATAACCTTCCTTTTTCTCTCTGTTAAGGATTCCTGTCCTTATCTGTGTGCCACTCCTTCCTACTCATCATGATTTCTTCATCCTGCTAAACTCCCAGCTGCCAAAAATACCACTCCTGGTCTTTCACAAGTCACATGTGATTAATTTCCATCCCTCCTGTTGAAGCAAACATGCCTCTCAGAAACCATTCTTTTCTATAGCAACCTGATTTAGGAAGTGATAGACACGCAGCTGCTGCAGTGCCTGGATGGGAGTAATGGGTAACCCTGAGTGAGTGTTGGTGAAGTGCTATCTGTACTGTTGATTGCAGGATTTGGGGGATGAAATGAGCACCAGTGAAATTGGCGGAGAACTACATCATGTGCGAGAGAGATGTACCACAAAAACAGTTTGCCTAGGGCCAGTGGAACAGGTATGTTTCCATGCAGACATGCTAGAGAGGGAACTGTGCAATCATTTTCTGAAATTAATGATTAACAGATTAAAGGCTTCATTTCAGCCTTCTCCTATCACTTAGGGGAGATAATGCCTGACATTTTAATGGGCTCATCAGCTGATGTCTTAATTCTTCCTGGGCATGTCTTTGAGCCAATTATTTTCCTCAATCCTCTAATAGAACTCTGGGGCAAGGACAGGTCTTGGCACAGACCCCTCTTCCATTGGGGAGCTCAGGGAAAATAAAAGATGTCACAACTTGGGCTAATATAGCGAGTAGAAAATCTAGGGCAGGATTGTTAGGGAGAGAATATCTGTCTCTGCATTTACAAAAAATCACCCTTGAAGTACTTATTTATTTAAATGTATTTAAAATATTTAACTAAAAGTTGTCTGCTGAACGTGGGCCATCATATTTTCAAAGAAAGAAAAGCTAGTAAAATCTGTGCCATGTTTTCATGTTGCAGGAAAAGGATCACACAGCAGCTGACTGAAGCAACAAAAAATTGTGCAGTTCTCTGAAGCCTGAATGCAAACGCAAATAAACTCTGGGGAAGTCTAATTTCAGAAGAGGACAAAAGTCTTTTATGCTTCCCTGCAAAGAATAATATTGTAGGTATACATCACAGTGTGTAAGTCTTTTTATCTAATCAAAAAGCTCCTTAGTTTCTTCTTACTGGTCACAGATCACAAGTATCAAGCAAGGAAGACATTAATGTAGAGGCCAAGTTCAGTAATCTGTCAGATTTTGCATGACCAGGATGCTTTCAAATGCAAAATTAAGCTTACAACAAAATATTTCACCACTGTTCTTTTTATATAGCCTTTCATTTTCTAAAATTTACTTTCTGGAGTTCTTATTTCCATTCTCTGATTTGAAAGACAGCGTTTTGTCAGATTTCTTTGATTAATGAACATCTAGCTCTATTGCTTAACATACAAATCCCAGTAATTTATTTCTGTACCATGAACACTGCTAGAAAAATCTAGGACGTGTATAAATAGTTAGTACATTTAGAATACTATTTCAAAGGAATACCCCCAAACTCTTTTAAACTTCATAGCTGGGATAAATCTGAAGGAAATAATGCATTTCATTCACTTCAGATAACACTTCTTTCACAACAGCATTTTGCAAGATAGACTAGGCATGAACAATAGAAAATCATATTATGAATTTACTACTGACTGCACATTTAATTCAAAATTCTTTCCTTCTCTTGTAAGAATGTCTCGTAAGAAGAATGCTAAGAGCATTCAAGGTTTGATTACACTTGAATCGGTAGTGTAGGAATGACAGCTGACTAGCTTGTTTAATCATTATGGTAAAATAAAATAAAATAAAACTGTTGATGAATATGATGAAGCTAAATCCTGAAATCCACATACATCAATAGGCAGGGTAGAAAAATACTCTGTAAAAAACCTTGGAGTAATATTTCCCTTAAATTTCACATGCTAAAGAGTTTTGCACTTGTAGTTCTACTTAAAAAAAAAAAAAGCTAATTAAATGTAAATACTTACCCATACCTTTTGTTGTCTAATGATGTGACGCAATACTCAAAATTAAGAAATTACTTCTGACCTTGATATGCAACTAAACTAGTCAATTCTCTTTCCACTCTGATTTTTTGGGTAAATATAAGGTTTTATCTGTTATTTTCCATTTCTGTTACAAGGTATAATATATTCTATGTACACAGTGTGATTGTTGGTAAGCAAGGAGAAAGAAATTCTAGTTTATGAATTTTTAAAGAAATGAATTGAGAAAAGTCACAATAACTTTGTACGTTGCATGATTTTTGAAAAACTACATAAAGGAGTCTTCATCTTGAAAAACTAGCCAAAATTTTTACTAAATTTTGTTCTCATGAAAATCATGTTTGAAACAAAGTATTACAGTTTTTTTCCACTTTTTATTGTATATTGCTACAGACAGAGATAGTTTTCTACCTGTCATTCATCCATGGTAAAGAGATTAGTAAACTGACCTGAACTTCATAATAAACAATGTTGTCTTGATCTACTAAACATCATTTAAAAAATGTTATTTTCCTTAGCATCTTAGCAAGGTCCAAGACAGGTTGCCTGCCAGTGCTTATAACATTGCTGTGCCTCTGATGCGAGTTACTTCTGATGCATTCTGCCCTAAATGGGAAGCTTGCTTATTAACTTCTAGAGCATCGCTGTGCCAGAGCTCACCGCTAACAAAAATGGGAAAATGGTAACACCCTGAGCATGACTCAGCCAAAACAATTCAGGTCTGTAATAATGAGGGGGCCCTAAGCATCACAGACTGGCAAATGCACACCAAGGGCTTTACAGAAGAAAGGTATGGAAATCTATTGTTGGATGTACAAGCTTTATTTCAGAAGAGCCTAAGAAACCATGGAACATTTTCAAGGGTGAGAGGGTCTTGTGCTGTCTCTATGAGAAAGCCTGGACCATGATGACTGTATTCTCAGCCTGTCTACATGAGAAATTTCAGCTCTAATTCAGTAACAACATATAAAAATGTAAAATATGCTCCAAGTAATGCATTTTTTTAGCTCATATCTGTCAGTAATTCTTATCAAGCTTTCTAAATTCTTTCTTGCTTAGCTTTTTGGGGGATATGTAACACAGTCCCAGTCCTGAAGACAGCTATTTCTTATTCGAGTCTGACTCTCAATTTTTCATTATTAAGGATCTATGTAAAAATGTTGCCATGGGCTACTGAAGTCTACTCATGAGGTAGATTGAAGTGGGATGCTTATGGGAAAGTCCTTTTAAGATTTTATTGACTAAACAGAGGAGTAAAACAGATTATTTCCCCAACCGTTTCCTCAGTGTCGTAGCAATTGCCTCAGAAAATCCTTGTATGTGATTGCTCTGCTGCACCTCTGCTGGTAACTAGAACACTTCAAGTTCTCTTCTTAGGGGTTCTTAGAGGAGCTACATTCTATAATTTCTAAATGTCACATGAAAAAAAAACCACACACACAACATTAAAAATTCCAAATAATTTCATAAATCCAGTCCTTGATTTACTCCAAGATTCATTCCTTTTGGTATAGGCAAAGCAATGATACACAAATGAAAGAAAATCCTTTTTTGAGAAAGATGGTCATTAACTAAAACATGTCTTCAAACTGTAATACAAGGCTGTGGTAGTGTCCTTTCTGATTACTTAAACACTGGAAAGAAGCCACAACTGAGTACTGAGAAGAAATATTAACATAATCCATACGTATGCCCCAAGTGTACCAGCCTATTTAGGAATATTAGTTTGCTGATCAAGTTGCTCCATAATGACCATTTTCATAGGATTACATGATCCCTTGTGATCTGAGTTAGTAGGAAAAGTTTTAACAGAATTAAATATATTTTAACTTGCCTCCTGAGAAAGCCATGTATGATTCAAAAAGCAAACTCTTTCAAAGTGCATAATGTGCTTCAGGAAATTGGCTTACTGCTGAAATCTACTAACGCTGATGTCCAAGAGAATTCTGTGATCCCTACTGATCTGCGTAGCTGGGAAATGCCAGTTTGTAGCAGTTATTTTTATCTCGCCAACAGTTGAACCCTGCCTCCACAAGGGCAATGTATTTTTAATGCATATGATGTTATTATGTAAATTGGTTTAGCTGTGTAATCTACTAAAGGTGATTTCTCTGTCCCATGTGAACAACAAAGCCAATGATCGCATAATATTCATTAAAGATAAAATTGTCTTACTTTCCATAACCAATTCCCAAGTGCATTGCTCTGACAACTTCAATTTCTGTTCAATAGTGAACCTGATGCTCATTTGCAAAACTCTAATGAATGTACCAAAGAAGAGGCAATGCATTTTTCCAGCTTGCAGTCCCAAGCAGACTATAAATAATTTTCCAAGGAGCAACAGACACATAAAAGAACAAGCAGGCTCCCATCAAAAGTTCCATCTATTGTTTTTTCTTCATCAACCTATAAATCTATGCCAGTAGTGCAGCAAAAACTCGTGCTTTGATACATTTCTGAAAGTAGGTAGACATCAACCTTATTGCCATCTATAAATGGAAGTGCAAGCTCATGTCTATGAAAGTGAACCTGCAAAAGTGACCCCCTTGTACAAATGTACAGCTAGGCTCTCAAACTTTATGATCTGCAAACACGGATCTACATGGTCTCCTGCAATTAATTCCTTTAAGAATGCACTAGACGTATTTTTATGCAAAATTAAATGACATGAGTTTCTTTGTTAGCAAAAAAATCAGGTAACATCAGTGGTTACTGCAGTTCTGTATCTAACTGCTGTTGTCCGTATACAGAGACAAGCAGGTGCAAAGCAAGTGCCTGGATAAGCCCTCTTTAAAATATGGCATTTTGGGTTAAACTGTAATTGCATCCCCACCCCCAGAGGAGTTAAGATGTTTTAAAAAATAATTAAAAATATTTTTTAAATCTGGGAATCCATACACTTTTGAAAAATATTAACAAAACCTTGTGACTAAACCCTTCACAAGATCACCAAAAGAGTAGACAGTAATAATATAAGTACTAGCTAAAATAATTTTAGATGGTAATAAAATATTTTCAGTCAAGACTGAACAACACAGAAGTTCAACATTTCAATAAATATTTAAAGGCAAGAGACAATGTTCTCTGAATAGTGAAAACATATTTTCCAAAACAGTTCTCCAAGAGTGGGTTCCCTCTCTGCATGAAACTTATGTTTTTAAAAAAGGAAAATATAATTTATTCTGAACAGGAGATTACTTTAAATTTTGAAATTCAAAACAAGTTCTTGGCATTTTTTCTGTTGTGAAAATTGCCATTTTGCCATGAAAGAATACGAACATAAACATTTTTATGGAAAATTATGTATATAATTTATTTAACCCCTGTCTTAAAACTGCAATATAACCATTCTCAGAAATGGATATCCAGCGAGAATTTCATTCAGCTTCAATGGATTGATTCTGGACCAATTTTTAATGCAAAAGGTGAGAATTAATGCATTTCTTTGATTTCAAGAAACTTTTGCCTTTTTGCTTTGGTGAAAGTATTTGTAAGTATATGCTCTGTGTGAGATGCGTATGTGGACTAGATTAGCTAATACTTTGTTCTTATATTCCTTTTTTGTCATTTTGTTGTTAAATGTTGGTACAATATTCAGTGATGCATAAGAGAAAACAAGAATATAATCACATATTGTTAGAATATAAAGACATATATATTATATAGCATAAAAAACAGATGAGAAACTTGGTTTAATTGTAGCGTCCTGGCTCGTATATGATGGCTAATGTGAAAGATGCAAATCTTTGGAAGGATTCAAATACTTGGAGAACTCTGCTTATATGGAAAGGAATGGAGTAATCATAACAGAGATAAAAGGGACAATTTTTGCCTTTTTTCTTTGAGACTTGAATATTCTGTCCTACCAAAGAAAAGTATTGTCATAACAAGTCCACTTGTTAAGCATTGAGTTAGTCAATCATGTAACTAAGTTAGTGTTTGCATCATATAGTCCTCATTAGATTGTTGAAAACTAAGATGCTCACTTTTTGTTGAAAGTCTTTATTCTTTTTGCTAACATACTCCTAGATTTTAATATTTTATACTGCACTGTATTTTATAGGCTTTTTCTAAACTTTTCTTTAATGCTATAAGGATAGTCTTCACTCATTAAATTGCAAGGGAAAAGTATTGTTTCCTTGTGTTAACTTTTTACTATTTAAACCAAGTGTGTAATGCCTTGTGTGAGCGCAAGTCATCACAGCATAACAAAGTCTGTGTATCAGCCTGCATAGCCTTTAAAATCAAAAGGTGAAGTACAATTCTTGGCTTTAATTTCTGGGCTGCAGGAAATGGACTAGAAATGGTACTGGAGACAAAAAGCAAGGAAGAATCCTCCTTCCACACCATATGAACACAGCACTGGCAGAGGCCCTTGTCCTGGTTTCAGTTAAAACAGAAATAAATCTGTTCAGTGACTTTGCTTTTCAGCTCAGTCTTTTCTAAGCAACTGTACCTTCTAAAGTTAATGAGATATTTTTGAAGACAGTGTCTGCTTCCAGATGTTATAATGCTTGATGTTTAGAGTTACTACCAAGGATTGGTGTGCAGAAAAGCTCTTGCTTATATTTGCTCCTGTGAAGACCAAGGTCACTGCTAAATCTGTGTCCCACATTGGGGGTGCAGAAAGTAAAAGACCACACTTGCAGGGATGAGCAGAGAGGACAGGTGACCCTGTCCTCTGACCAACAAGGCATTCCATCCCATATACATCATATTCAGTATAAAGCTGAGGGATCACGAGGGTCAAGTTCTCTTCTTCAATGGCCAGCATCCAAGGAGGACTCTGTCTGTTTTGCCTTGATCCCAGACTGCGTGCTCCTGAATCCAGTTCTCGTCTGCTGCTGAGTCCAGTTTGAGACTTCCCCAGCGCCTGCTGCACAGCATCAGTGGTGATGGTGACATAACTGCGACTGGGGGGGGGGCGGGGGTTGATATTGGTTTTGTATATATTTCATGTTATTGCTATTATTGTCATTAAAACTGTCTTAATTTTCTATACCATGAGTCTCTCTCTTTCCTCTTCCCCTTTGGGAGGGGAGAGGTGTTAATAACAGAGATTGTCTGTCACTTGTCTAGTGGCTGGCCCAGCCCGAACTCTTGACTGCTGTCTTTTGACTTGTCTTTTCTTACACATGTTGGATCCTGGTAGCTGCTGAAAACAGCATCCCTCTTGCAACAGATTAGCTAAACCCCCATTCACTACCTGGTGACCTGACACAATGCAGGTGCTCAGCACTCTTCCTCCTCCTCCTTTCTTCATGCTGGTAAGTTCCATGCTGCCTCTTCTTCAAAGTGGAGACTGTAGCATATATCTCCTTTGTAAAACTTTTGAGATGTGTGTGTTGGGTTTTAGTATCATTATTCATGAGGTGTTTATTCTCTAACAGGCCTGTCATAAGGAGCTTGCTGGAGTTTCCTGCTACTCAGGACTGAGTTGTGGAGTTTACATTGCTAATGACAGCTGTTACAGCCTCTTTTTGAGCCTACTCTAGGCAAAACAATTGTTTTCTTTTTCCAGCATGGAGTAATATCACTTTCTTGTGTGTGTCTTCTCATAAGGTGTAAATTCTTGGTTTAATTAATATTAAGCTATTGACTCCATCCACAAATCAGGTCTTCCCCAACAGCTTAATGGAATAGTGCAGTCCAAGAATGCAGGATCTGCATTTTCAACTCCATTTCTATTCCTTCTGTTTCTTTAATTCTTTGGTTACTATTCCTATGCTGAACTGTAAACATTACAGACTATTGATTAAAAATTGACAAATAAGTTAAATGTAACTATAAAGAAGGGGAAAAAAAACCCCAACTAAACTGAATAAAAATAAACTGAGGCTTCATACTTCCTAGTTTAATTTTAATATCTTAAGGAGAGAACAAGATGTGAATAGTAAAGCCAACCACATCAAAATGAAAGTATATTACTTTGTCAAACTGAAAAAGGCTTCACTCTGGCTAAGTAAGTATGATGTAATTAAAAATACATGGAAACATCCTTTTCTCTCTAGATCTACACATTGTTACTCTATGGTGTCATCAGAAAAGAAAAATGTGTTTAAAAAGGCCTTTGGGAGATAGATCACCACAAAAAAGCTACATGTAACTAAAAGCTGTGGAAAGAGTTATGATTGAAACTTTTGTTGATATTTAGTTTCCTAAACATAGGCATTAGAGACCCTCAGTTAGCCCTCCTGGCCTCCAGCTGCCTCTTCACAAGGACACAGTTTTCCTTTATGTCTTGTGTACTATCCACAAGTATCCTGAATATCCAAATTCTCATTATCTGACTATCTAAAATCATCAAATATATATATATATTTAGACAGCTAAGATTTTTCTGTCCTGTATTTGTCACTTTGAAAGCCTTTTTACACAGGTGTATTTTCAGTACCCTAGATTACATGGAATTGCTTGACAACAGTCTGTGAAGACTTTCAGGGTCAGTTGCACACAACTGAGGAATTTGTGTCTGATACTCATGCACATAACATAAGCTATTTGTGACCCCAGATTATCTAGATACACTCAATTTGTTGAGATATTACTGGGAAAAATCAGGACTTCATGGACTTATTCTGGGACTAGTGTGCATCATGCTGGGTGTAAGATCCAAGAAATGTTAGAGAAGATCATCTTGAAGATCATCCTTTTTTCTGCTACTTTTAATGTCAGGTGGAAGCCTACAGCTGAAATAAGGCAACTTGAAGCTTTTTGTCTCAAGAACAGAACAGGAGTTTTTCACGTTATATACAGATGTTTAGATATTCAGATACTGCAGACATTTAAATATCAGAGATATATAGCTTATCTCCAACTTCTAGCTATCAAGTATCAGCAGAACATTGTCTTAAAAAGTAGATTTGTTGTTCTCAGGCTGCAGTTTCATTTCTGATTCAAGTAGAACACAGAAAAGTACAGGCACTGGTCTCAGGGTTTTTTAATTTTTCTTTTTGGTAAGTAACTGGAATACAGAACCTGCATGACTAATATTTGTCTATTGAATTACAATGCTTCCTACATAATGGGAGCCTTTTTGTGCTCAGTATGTTTGCATTTCGGCATGGTGACAGTGACTAGGCAGCTGGATCAGCTGAAGCCAGGAGTCAGTCACCACGGGTAGCATGTTTCCTGGGAAACATATGGACTATTTGTCCTGCAACCTTAAGAAAGCAAATAATGCTCAGCATCATTAACTTTCAGTCTGTGACTTCTGCCTCCCAAAGGGCTCAATTCAACAACTCTGTCTGAGTAGCACTTATTCATGTGAGTGGGTCATTTACTTTCTTGCCTTCCATTAAGGATTTCTCCACCAGACTGCACAGCTGAGGATACAGGTACTTAAGACATGTTTTCATACATCCCAGGTATCAGTGACACAGAAATAAAAAAAACTTGCAGGTCCTCAAACTCTTTTCAAAGACAAATCTCTTCCCCAGCTGCATGATCAAGAAGCCTCCCTTCCCAGCTGCTCCCTCCCATATGCAGGGACACCAGAACTCTGGGGTAGACACTTGCCAGCGTTTGTGGTTTCAATATGTGGACTTTTTTGGGGGGGTGAGATTAAATCTCCTTTCAAATTTTCTGCAGAAAAATAAACACTATTCCTGAACTATTCCATCTAAATCCAGTACTCCATGGAAAAAGAAATAACCTAACTGAAACTCTACACAACCCAATCCTATTCATAGATTAACCAAATTCAGGTTTTTAAAGTAATTAAGGAGCTCACCCACTTCCATTACTGTTGTGCTTGGTTCAGCCATCATCATTTTATGCTGCCATCAGTGGCCAACACTGAACTCAGCAACATCCCCTCAGAAGTCTTCTTTCAGACAGTCCTGACATAGGTTCCTGTGGGCCCAGCTCCTCTGCTGCCCACTATGGTGCCTGCATCACCTGCTGGACACAACAGACAGAGATGTGACCCCTCACATGGAAGGACACCACCCAGAGAGCTCAGCAAGATGCAATCAGCCCCAACAGAAGCCACACCCAACAAGAAGCTCTTCTGACTGATCGGCTCCTGGTTAAACTAGCCCTGGCCTCACTCACCACCCCAACTATGACCACCTGAGTGAGGGCAGAACCACAGAGACACAGGTGGGCCAGGTTCTGCCCCTAGAATATGAAGCCAATAGGGAAACCAAAACATTCTACTAGGTTGTGAGTCATCCACAGGTCAACTCCAACTCAGAGGCCACAGCTCAGGCCCCGGCACTTCAAATATTCCTACTAGAACATGGAATTTGGGCAATGACTATATCTTCCTTGAAGTAGTTTGCCTTGGTTTTTTTTCCCAATCATCATTTTCATTTGAAGTCATATGGCATTTGAAAATGTTTCTTGCATTATTTCAGGAGGTAGGCTATTAGCTGAAATCTCAAGTTCAATTAAAAATAAAAATAAATTCTTAATACATAGTCTCAAGGGGAAAAAAGAGCTCAAATATATTACAAGAAATAATTTTGAAGACTCAAAGCCATAAAATAATAAAAAAAACCCCAAGCCTACATTATTATTAAAATCTAATAGGATTATTTCTTAGGGCATGACTTGTGATTTTAAATGGTTCTGAATTGTCTACCTTATTATCACCTTCAAAATTGCTCCAGTATGAAATCCAAGCATTTTAGATTTTTCTTCTTAAACCACAGAGCTGCTCTGACTAAACCAGGATTCAAGGTGTGGTACGTTCCCTAAGCCTGTGACAAGAACATCTGAAACAGCACTGTGTTGGAGCACATATATTCTGACAGCTCATGTTTTGTGTTGAACGATGCATAACTTCAAGAGCAGCTTCTCTTCCCTCTTCTCATCAGACGAAATATGCTTCACATCAGGCTGTGCAAATGGGGGAGAAGATTCAGTTCCCTTGGGCTGTCTTCCTCCTTGTCCAGTTCACTTCTGCTCCTAACAGTTCATTTCTTCTTTGAGGGAAAAATGCTCCACCGAGACAGTTTCTTAGCAAACAACATTTAGAGTAGCTCTAGTGAATAATACTGAATATTCAGCTCAGAAAAGGAACTACAGGCCAGGCCAGTGAAGGAAGTACAAATGACACTTTTATAAATAATCTTTCTCCTTTTTTTGACCTCTCTTGGGCATTGAAATCATAAGGATTTTCAGAGGATCAAGTAAACGCCACCCCCAATTATGCTGAATAAATGTATCTTTTACATTGGAAGGTCAGACTCCCATTGGACTAAAGTCTTTAGCAGCAGTGGAACATTTCAAAAAACAAACATACAATTTCTTTCCAGAGCTTTACCTCAAATACTTCACTACTATGTAGGAGTCTGAAAAAGAGACTGGCGTGAGCATGTTACTAATTAAATAATGAAAGGGAGAAGCAAAAATCTTATCATATTCAGACTTGGAGAAATGTCAAACGTATTCCCAATTAAAAAAGCCTATTGGTAACTCACACTGAAATTTTAATTTATGCCTGTAAGCACTGATGGCAGCATACACAGACTTGTCCGTTTATCTAGTGCTGTTTCTCAAACCATGTCTGGTAACCAGGGGAATGTGATGGCAGCATATACAGACTTGCCCGTTTATCTAATGCTGTTTCTCAAGCCATGTCTGGTAACCAGGGGAATGTTTTGAGATTCCTGTTCGGGAGCGGGAATCGTTGGCACTGAATTCTGCAAGACTCCCATCACAGGGGTCATGGTGCCTGCATTCATCAAGACACATTCTTTGAAAAAGGATGACTGCAAAAGATTGACTGTAGTCAATCTGTTCAATCCAGCTCCTTACTTTGCTCTTTTCTTGCATAGTTCGAAATGATCTCTCCTAGTTGATATAATTATTTTCTACTAGCAATGAGTCTTGCTTAACATAAGGTGCAAAGAATTCAACATTGTCTATCATGGCAGTAGGTCACTTGCTTGCTCAGACACCCGGGTCTCTCTTTATCCCAGATCAGCATAGTCACTATTCCCAACATAAACTGTACCTTTACATTTTACAATAGCTCCTAAGCAGTTGTGTTCAGACTTCTCTAATTTGAAGAGACAGGCTTTTAGGAGGTGTAGCACTATTTATATAGAGAGGAATCTGACTTTTAGAAGTCCTTTACATGGGCCTTAATCTATTTCTGAAGAATTTAGCAGTGATTTCTTCATTCATCATTTACCCACAGAAATCAAAGTTCAGAAGAACAGGAAAGACATTTCAAGAGGGAAAAAAAATAAATTCCCTTCTGCTTCAGACAGCAATGAAAGAGGAAGTGTAATATACCCTTAACTGAAGAAAAAAGAAAGAATCCTCTGTTTTTTAACCTTCTGTAGACTAAAGATTGTGGAAGAAAAAGATCTGGGTAATCAGAGCATCTCAGACATACAGGGGTGATTTGTAGCCTGTAAAAATTCTACTGCTTTACATTGCCTCCCTTTTTTTTTCTTGGACACAGGTATAAGCTTGCTTGAAGGTGCTGTACTCTGTACCACACTGCAGATGTACAAGCACAATAAGAACAAGAATCAAGTAAAAGCTTCATAATTGCTTATGCTCTCTTGATAAACTTGATCTTCACTGTCCAGGTACCTGACTGTTTCTTACAGTCAAAAAGAAAGTATGGGACAAATTCCTCAACAGAAAAGCCCAAAGATGTTAATGAGTTCCCTCTTCACTGTATGGATTTGTTTGTGAAAACAAAACAAAACAAACAAACACCCCTCCCCCTCAAAAAAACCAAACAAACCAAAAAACAAAACCAAACAAACACAAAACAACACCACAACTTTTTTTTTTTAGGACAACATAAACAGAAAAATAGAGATCTGTGAAGTCATCAGGAGGCACTGCATTCATTTATATTCAGATTGGTACCAGAAGAGACAGAAAGAAGGAATAAATATTGCCTGAGCCTACAAACAATTTCATTGGGAAGGCTTTTATATGTGTTCATGACTCAAAAGCAAAAGCCAGCATAGTCAGGCTGAAACTGAATGCTAATGTTTCCTGGAAAAAATCTAAGACTTAACTCCACTTCATGCTGCATTCCTTGTATAATAGCCAAAGCCAGCAGTGAATTGCATGAAGAGTTCAGGTATGTGAGAATCTTGTGTCATATGGTGCTTGTCAGAAGACTCCTGACAAATGGAAAATGCCAGTTCATCAAGGCCTAAACTCTCTTTGGTAGCATATGTTCTGTCTCCAACAAGGACAGAAATTAAGGTTGAAGTGGAGAGAAGGAAGACACAGTCCTCCTCTTGGCCTGGAGCAGCCAAGAGTTCCTGAGTTACAGCTACTTAACTTAGATGTGATAAAGTGAATTTCAAATCTGTTTCTCAATCAAATAAATCAGGCAAATATATTTCAGGAAACAGATCCAAACATTTCTGAGTTAGGCACCTATCTCAAAAGGAATCATTTAGGTTTATTACGACAAATGATCACGTTTCAATCAACTCAGCCTCCTGATTAAGTATTCCATGATATATAAAGTTTATTAATAAAAATAGTAAAATGTAAGATTTTAATTTTAGAGAACTTAATTTCAGCTAAACTACATGTTCCTGGAGAACTTTCAGCTTGTCCATGTGCATACTATAGCGACAACATTTAAAGTAAATCATGGGGAAGGATTTTAAAGGTCTTTTCCAACCTAAATGATACAATTACTCTACGAAATAAGTGAACAAGAAGGGCAAGCAAATCAGAATTTAATATACATTCAAAAAATCTCCCTTGCACACTTGCAACACTCTAATCCTGCATATCCTTCCATACATGTTTACTTCTACATCTCTGGGTACTCAAGTTTCATTAGTTTCCTACCGACTCCCTGGTGCATGCAAGATCAGGTTTTAAGTGTGTCTCAAATAACACGAACAGTCAGCAGAGCTGTTAAGCTGCCTTGGATGTTGGACTGTAGTCTTAAATGACAGCTTGTGCTCTCAGCTTATGTTGGAGTAAACATGAGCTGAGACGCCAGAGCCCTCAAAGTTGAGCCTACAGCAGTCCATGTTAAGATGATTAAGCCTGCCTTCCCCTGCACATGTAATTTTATTTAAAAATCCAGAGTTCTAGAAATAGACTCTAGTTAAGGGAGAAAAAAAGACAACTTAAGAAGTAAACAAAGACATAATTCTGGACTAACGTAGCTGTTCTCAAAGGTGACTTGTTACAGGATTCAGTGTCACTTAAGAAATTACCATTAGTGCAGACAAAAAAATTATACAGATTAGAATTTTTAAGAGCAGGAAGAAAGTCAGCAATGTGGTATATTGATCTCCAAGATGCCTATGATAGAGAAGATACAGAAATTTAACAGCTGCAAAAACTGTGTAAAATCAAAGAGATGAAAAAGTGACATAAGGTGGCAAACATTCACCTTGGCAACCATCAAGTTCACAAACTACAGTGTTGAAAGAAAGTTGGGAGGGGGAGGTGTCTACATATATTTCTTTATCATTAAGATCATTTTAAGCTACTACATATAATGTATTCTTTTTATTTGAATTTTTACAAACAAATAAATAAATTGGTTGAAGTTTTGACACTTTGGTCAGAGCCTTCTGCAAAATTCTCTTCATGTCAAAGAAATAATGGAAGAAAAGAAGAAACATAGGAAAGAACAGATTTAATGATCTCCACATAACAGGGTGACTTTTCATTAGAACTGAAAAAGCAGACAGTTAAAAAGAAGCTGATGGGCAAAACAGTGAGCACTTGTCAGAAGAAGAGGTAAACAAGGTTATGAGGGCATAGCTGCCATTGGCAGTGGGAATAGATAGAAAACCAGTAGGTTTCATTAAAATTAAATTAAAGATTCCCTTTTCCCCATTTGTTCCTTTTTGATACTTTATACACATGACAAAACATAAAGGTAGAAATAAAAACCGCATCCATCAACAGAAGGGCATGACTGACAAGCATGAGAAAGGAGAGAGATCTCAAGTTTTAGGAGAAATTCCTGTTCTTATAAGACTTCTCACGAAATAATAGGTCTAAAAACACACATAAGCAGTAGGAAGCAAGATATTGGGTGTTCATTTGGTCCCATCAGAAACATGAATTGGGGCTTGGGCCTGGTTAGTGAGTACAGAATGGAGTATATGATAGTATATAATTAACTAGTTTACCTACAAACAAGCTCTTTAGTGGGAATCACTTAATTTCCTTTTTTTCCTTTGATATTACAAGTTTCTGCATCTGTACACTGTTTAGTCTCTGGACATTCTTCCAATTAACCTTAAAAACTTTGAATTTCTCACATAACTTCTTTCCCAAACGTCCATCTTCTCCAAACAGCTTGTAGAGCCAGATATAGGAGGCCAGCTGTGCCTGTCTTAAATAATGCAGCACCTAAAAATAAGTTGGGAGTTCTGAACTGATCTCTTGTCAGCTGGATAAATAAGCTCCCTTTCAGCCAGTGTAGAAAATCAACACCTCTGAACTATTATCCAGCAGGTAACATTAAGAGCAGGGTTAAAAAGTTGCTGTACCTAGAGCTCAGCTCCCCAGCTGCCCACTGAATCCTTAAGGAATGTGTGCGTATGGTGTGAAACATCAAGACACCTAATGATTTGGTACCTTTATTTTTACAAGACAGAAGCTGTAGATAGTACTAGTACTGGTCATCTTTCTCATAAGAGCTGACTGGCTGGAGCACTGACAATGTGAGTCAGTGAACCCCTTGCTGAAGGGATTCAAACCCATGAGGAACATGACCTGTTTTCTGATGAGGCTGGGCTACCGTCAACCAGGAATGTAAAACCTCTGTAACTTAGAAGAGCAAGCAAGGAGAATGACTGTAGCTCAGAGGTTAGGAATCTCATGTTCAGAAATGGCAAAGGTGTGTTACCATCCTGAG
The DNA here is from genome assembly GCA_013400335.1 of Eurystomus gularis. Taxonomy (NCBI): domain Eukaryota; kingdom Metazoa; phylum Chordata; class Aves; order Coraciiformes; family Coraciidae; genus Eurystomus; species Eurystomus gularis. The sequence continues at coordinate 357,145 of VZZY01022065.1, read as the reverse complement.
CACAGGGATCAGGCTGTAAAATCTACTGTACTTAGAGCATTTTTCAAGTAAGGATAATTCAGAAAAAAAACCAGCTTCTAACCATTCTCATTAACATCACTAAGAGGGGAACTTCTGAATAATTAGCCCTAAGGCATCCACCACACTTTAAAGGTTACCTCTTAACAGTATCAAGGAGGAAAGATAGGTAAAATGAACAGTCCATCAAATAAAAAGAGGGATAGCAACTGGTATAGGAAAGCGATCGCATGAAAGTTTCCAAAATGAAAGAATCATTACAAATATAGCACAAGTAATAATAATAGAACTCTACATTTCTTCAGAGAAAACGAAGGAGATGATCTCTCTCCTGTGGCAATTGCAAGTCATATCACTGTGGTATCTCAGCATGTACCAGTGGCTTATGTAATAATAAAGTAGAAGAATATGCTTAAAAATGTCACTTTCTGAAAGGAAAGTGTTTATATTTATGGATAGGAAGGGCACAGAATTAATTCAAGATCTTTGCTTCTAGTCATCAGTCTCCAAACCTCTCTTACTGCATTGGTCAAGCAGCTGCTGAGCTGATGCACCAGATGAATTTCTCTCTTCCCTTCCTCCCTCCCTCCCTCCCTCTCTCCCTCCCTTTTCCTCTCTCTCTCTGTTTCTCCTTGGTTACCTATGAAATTTGAATTGCTTTTTCCCTCCCCTTAACAAGTAACTCCTTTGGCATTTTTATCCTGCTCTGCTCTATCCCTCCGTTTTCTGTACAAGTCTAGAAGCAGCATAAACCATTCAGATGTGAATAAAACAAATGCCTAAAGCCAAATTCCTGCTGTTGTGCCCACTAACTACAATTAGTTGGGAAGCTAAACCATTGTTTCCTCTTTTCCTATCCTTCCCTCCTTCTTTCCTCAGTATGAATACATTAAGTATATTTCTGCACATCCACTTAATCTTTAATTGTGTGTCAGTCTCCAAAGCCACCCTCATTTCCTGCATGGGTTTTGACAAGGGCAGGATTGAGCTCAACACACAGTCCCTGGTCTCTATAACACTGCATAAGGTGTGCTAAGATGTGGAAAGCATTAATGATAATAAGTCTCCTGCTGCTTTACCGATATCTGGCAGCAAGCAACCAACATTGCCTGAGACGGTGGTCATGACAACCAATATACTTGCCCTTGCCCAATTTCTAAGGCTTTGGAACTAAGTGCTGTTGAGCTGATATAAAATACCAAGACGGATGTGGCCATTTGTTCTGGTTGTCAACAAATCTTTTCTTCAAATACATCACTGCTACTGACTCATGCTACTACTATAGTTCATCCTATATTACATGTCTTCAAAAGGCCTAACAGAGTTGTAAAAAGCAGCACATATAAGAACTCAGCAAAGGCTTCAGAAAAAATTGCAAGTGCCATGCATATAGGATGTTTAATGCAGCACAGAATAAATTAAAGCTTCCATTCTTTGCAAGTTCTGAAAATAAGAGATATATAAAAGTGCCATGTCTCATTAGTAAGTCACAAGGCAGACCATCCTTACCAAAACTTGTTCACCAGATATTTACTGGGAACAGCATCCACACTGGTACTTTTCAGATACCTGTCTTTAAACTGCACTGAATTTAAACAATGACTTGCAATATTTAGTACGTACAGATTCAGTTCTAGATAATTTGTGATCCACCCAGGTTGGGAAGTGATGTGTCAGTGGTATTTCTTTTTATATATTTCAGAATTGTAATGTTTGGATTCAGTTCTCTTTCAGTCTTAACATGTTTTTTTCAAACTCATTTTGCTCAGAGAAGAGTCATAAAATGTAAATAATCACTGGGCTAGAAGGAATGCTTACCTGGCCTAAGAAAATCCTTCTTATTCTGCTCTTGATAAGAAGTTAATCCAACATGAATTTCACAAGCTTTTCCCCATTATTTCAGTGGGTGTTCTATTATCTGCTGCATAAGGGAAGCCTTCTTTCCTAACAATATATGTTTGCAGTAACAAAGAGTAGATGTGACTAAAAAAAGCTACCAAGTAATTTTTAATGCCATGTAAAAGTGTTTTCCTTGTACAGCCACCTTTTTTGTATATCAAGAACTTTCAGGGGATTTGGGAGATGAAAATGTCAGCATGTACGGATGAAGATGAAGTCAGAATACAGTGAATTTAATGTGTTTTCTTTATATCCTGATACTCATCCTCAAATGAAAAAGACAGTTAACTAGCAATTATTTCTTGCAGAAATCTCACCAATTAACACAAATATTGGGTACTGATGAGCCAATAGTCATCTCAAGGAAGCCCAACAGAGAAAAAGCTGTTGGCTGTTACTCCCTTAGATTTCTCTTTCCAATAATCTTTCCTACAAAAGAACTGCATAACAAACATTGAAGGGCATTTCCAAAAAATGAAAGCTTGCTGACTTCTTAAGGAAAAGTTCCTGGAGGACAGCTCCACGAAGATATATTTGATATAACGAAAACTGATATAAGATAAATTGTTATTTTCCTCTCACAAACACATTTGGATTGCACGCGGAATCCTTGCAGACCTCTCTCTCTTCCCTCAGTTCCCATTTTTCAGTAATGCAGGAGCACATGCTCACTTTTCTACTTATCATAGTTGTAGTGACCCTAAAAGCCCAGAAATGTGTTTTAATTTCTAAATAGTTTTCTTGCTATGTCTCACGGCATGTGAAGACAAGTCTGTGACATTGGTATGAATGTTTCTGAAACTATTCTGGGCTACAGTTCTCATGCAGTTAGCTGCAATTGCTGGGAATTCAATGACTCAGATGTTCTGATCCAGTTCTCTATTCAATATATGCAAGATATGCAAAACTAAAGACAAATAATGGATGTGAGTAACATAAAACAGGGACACTATGACATTATAATTAAGTGGAATACTGATTTCACAGCTAGTAAATATCTCTTAAGGAAACTTACCTTAATTCCTAAAGCAGATAAGGAGAGGGCTGTAAAGAGGCAAGTACTGTAAAAACGCAAATACTGCCCTCACCATCCAGTTTCAAGTTTTATAATTGTGTCTTCCATACATCCCTCTCACTGTTGTAAAGTCTTCATAGGAATACAGATGAAACCCAAACCAACCTCCTAAAGCTTTCACTTCCTGTATTTCCACAACACGGCATCCCATTCTCTGTGCTGTTCAAACCCTCTCCAACCGTTACACATTCAGCAGCAGTCTGAATGCTATCAGTCTTCCACCGAATTATTTAAGCTGATCTTGAATTAATTGCATTTACATAGACAAATATATAATAACATTTTTGATGCACACGCTTGTCACTGGCGTTACAGTAGATTAACAGTTTTATTAATAGAGTACCACTTGAATGTTTTTGCCTGCAGAACTTTCAGGTGTTGTTCTACGTGAATCAGTTTTGTTAGCATTCACGTGCACACAAAATCCATGGAAATGGTATGTAACACCTCATACATATGTCAGCTGCACCACACTGATTTTGTAATAAAACTGAACTTCCATCTGCTTGATCAAACAGACCAAACTATTCCTCTATTTGTGATTACAAAGTTCTCTTTTATCTTTTATACAGTGTTTATTATTTCGCCTTGGGCAGCCCAAGGGACAACTGGTTTATGGTATACGTAATGTAGGGCTTTCTATCAAATGAAAGAGAATTGTATTTTTACCTGACTGATGTTTACCTCCTCAACAAAAGAGGTCCTGGACTGGCTGTAAAAACCCCTGTTAAGTATAGTTATCGATTCTGGAAGTATATCGAGCTGCTGCATGCTTTTCAAAACACTCACTGTCCACATATTTGGCTATGACAATTCTGTAAAGTGCTGTTTCAACACATTCATTGGAAGAACTAAAGTGTTTCGAACAGATGAACTGGACCTCTAATAGCTCCAATGTGGTCATATGGCCTCTCTGCCATATCTGGCTGAGATATGCTCTCGACCTAGGATGGGTGTCACCACCTCCATTATAATCAGGTCATAGCCATATGTAACTTCCTGATATGACCACCACACATTTGGAGTTAGATCCTCACCTCCACTTAAACAATCAGAAGTAGCTGACTTACAGTCACATTTAAGTTCCCTAAACCTGAGACTGGCTGGAAGATGGGTTAGCCTCAGGCATATGACACACCAGAGCCATGTCTGGTTTAACATACTGAGCTGACAGCTGTATCAGTTTTACAGTTGGGAAGACACTTACCTCAGGAAGAAATGAAGACTCAACAATTTGCTTCAATCCCTTTTATTCTCCCAGGACAGGGAGGACAGGAGCACTGTGATGGCACTTTTCCAGACACTGTTTTTTTGGAACTACTATCTAAGTCCTCACAATTACTCATTTAATTACAGATTACTAATGGGCATTGTAACATAGCCAATAGGAAACACTTGGATGAATGACAGACTCCATATCCAGTATTTCATGAATGATCAGGACTAAACACAGATGTACCAAACCTTTGCAAATCTGAAAATCCTTCTGCTCTCTGGGCTCATTAGATCCTAAGGTAACAGACAAGAGATATTGGCAGTTACACATATGAAGAAAAATGAGATATTTCAAATTGTCAAAATGTATTGGTAAAGTTTCTCTCTCCTTCTTTTGTCCAGTTTGACTGATTAAAATTATAAAGGAGCTTGAAAGAGGTGTAGGATGAGTAGTATATACCGAGTATTTTGAAATACCTTTAAAAACTTTTCTGTGGCAGCTTTTTCCTAATTATGGAAAATCCATTACAAAATTATGATGCAGAAGAGTGTTTGTTGGCATCTTCCCATGAAAACCCATATCATTCCAAGGCCTCAGCAGCATCAGACAATTGTGATAACTTTGCACTTTTGCATCATTAGAATTTCTTGAATCAATCAGTGATTCTCAAGAACTGTTGTGCTACAGCTATAACACTGCTTACTACCCCACCACTCAAGCACTCTCTCAGTAGTAGCAGTTGCTGGAAGCATAGGTTTCTAAAACTTTCAGATTAGTCAGGCCCACCACAATTACTTTACGACTATCAGCAATCTGTTGCTCTAGGTTACTGTCTGTTGTGCCTTTTGAACTTTTATTCAATAATTACTACAATACATTCTGGTCCTCAGGGACTTCTCCACCTTTTTAACTTTATGAAGTTAGTCTCACTTAAGTGGCCTAAAAAACAAGCACAAGTGTAAATTTCTGCAGGACTGGGATCTTTAAATGTCACCTGCTCTCAGTAGGAAATGTCACCCTACATAATACAAAAGCCTCTTAGTCAGAATCAGGTCTCTGGAAACTACCACAGGGAAAATATATTCATCTCGGAGGCAATGAAGCAGATAGTTTCATAGAAGTATAACTGGGTAATATGTTCTAAATTCCACTTATTTTACAATAGTAAAAATACATCTAGCAAACTCTTCATGAGAAAGTGAGACAGTACAGTGCATTCTGTACCAACTCAGACATTTCCGGTTGCTGTACTGCTAAGTTTTGCTCAGAGGGCAGAGCTACTCCCACCATTAAGAACACCAAAGACAGTGTTCTGGGTTACAGAACATCTAAACTGCTGTTATGGGTTGACCTTAGCTGGCCTCAGGTGCCCATGAAGCTGCTCTATCATTCCCTCTTCTCAACAGGACAGGGGTAGGAAAACACAAGGTCAAGATAAGGACAGGGAGATCACTTGCCAATTATCATTATGAGCAAAACAATTAATTGTTTAATTAATTTATTGCTAATTAATCAGAGTAGGATTATGAAATAAGAACAAATCTAAAAATACCTTCCCACCACTCCTTACTTCTTCCCAGGCTCAACTTCACTCCCAACTCTTCTACCTTCTTCCTGTCCCGGGCCGTGCAAGGGGATAGGGAATGGATTTTGTAGTCAGCTCATAATGTTTTGTCTCTGTTGCTCCTTCCTCTTCACACTCTTCCCCTCCTCCAGCATGTGGTCCCTCCCATAAGATACAGTCCTTCATTACCTTCTTCACTGTGGTTTTTTGCACGGCTGCAGTTCTTCAAGAACTGCTACAGCATGGGTCCTTTCCATAGGATCCAGTCCTTCAGGAATGGACTACTCCAGCATGGGTCCCCCATAGGGTCACAGGTCCTGCCAGCAAACTTGCTCCAGCATGGGCTGGTCTTTGTGAGCCACAGCTCCTGTCAAGAGCCTGCTCCAGTGCAGGCTCTTCCTTGCTGCAGCTTCCTTCAGCATGCACCCACCTGCTCCAGTGTGGGGTCTTCCAAGGACTGCAGTTGATGGTGTTCCACCATAAACCTCCATGAGCTGCAGCGGGGCAGCCTGCCTTACCGTGGTCTTCACCATGGACTGTAGAGGAATCTCTACTCTGGCACCTGGAGTACCTCCTCCCCCTCCTTCACTGACCTTGTGTCTGCAGAGTTGTTTCTTTCATGTATTCTCAGTCCTCTCTCATGACTGCTGGTGTGCAGCCTTTTTTGTCCTTTTTTAAATACCTTACCACAGAGGTGCTACCAACATCACTGATAGGCTCAGCTTTGGCCAGTGGCAGGTTCATCTTGGAGCCAGCTGGAACTGTCTCTGTCTGACATGGGGGCAATTTCTTGCATCTTCTCACAAAAGCCACACTTGTAGCCTCCCTGCTACCAAAACATTGCCACATAAACCAAATAAAGCTGCACACATCATGGTCCATTGATGTCAAATGCATTCTCTTCTACCAAAATGCTCAAGCCCTATCATCCTGTCTCCGAGAAATTTCTTGTAATTATTTTGTTCAGAAGGAAATGTTACTTTAATTATTTTTCATGTAAAAGAAATGAACCTGACGTATAAAACTTGTATGAAGACAACTGGAACGTTTTACCTGAATGTTTTCTGTTACACGATGTAGTATGTATACGGCCACTGAGTGACTAACATATATGTGAGCATGCACAGTCATCAGATGCTCAGTGGTGAAAGGATGTGAGTAAAATATGTTTTACTTTTATACTGCAGTTCACAGAACTAATAAATAAAAGAATTGGACATGTAGGCATTTAAGTGACATATTATTACTTGAAGCAGGACCCTGACACATTAAATAGTATCAAGTACATGATGTTATGCTCAACATATGTATCACAGTCCCAGTGTGAGATGTGAAATGCTACAAGAAAAATATCAGAGTGGAAGTGTGGGTGAACTTACTTCAAGCTCCAGTTGTTGAATTCTCCATTAGTTGTAGAGCACTAGGTGATGCTTCAAGTTGTTGGTATAACCAAGATTTCCTTAAAAATTTAGGTGGTCAAAAGAAGCACTTAATCCTCTTGGATAGTTTTTCTCCTCAGACCTTGTTATAAGGAAAAAAAAAAAAGGAAAGGAAAATCAAAAGGGCCAAATTTAAATAATCCTTATTTCCTACTTCTTTCACTGTCTTTAAACCACAGTGGTATGGTAAGATGTGGTAAGGTATGAAATTTTGCTTGCTAAGATCTGAAGCCACCTTCATGAGATCTGTTTTTATTTTTCTGATATTGAGAAAGGTTAGCGATTGCAGAATTGAGGTGATGTTTCACACACATTGGCAACAAGTATCCTTTCAATATTTTTGTTTCAATTTGTCATTTTGCATGGGTTTTCTTGACAGTCCTTCATCCCTAAAATTGAGCTGAAAATTAAATCATATACAAAATATGTCATAGGTAGAAGATGGTACATGAAACCTTTTCAGGAAATATGGCATAGTTGCTATCTATTGTCCACTCACATTTTTTGCTAAATGAGCCAAAACTGTGCAAGTTTAGCTAGTTCATCTTATCTCTGAAATAGAGAATTCCTTGCACGGAGAAACACCAGTCCTTTTGGAGGTGGTCCAGGTTGATCACACTGTGCCCTGCATACAAAAATTCCCCCAGTCTAACATTTAGAAATATATTATGGATTACATAATTTTTAGGGCATCCTGTGGCAAACATGAAAGTTATTGAAATAGATACAGATGGAGATGATGGTCTCCCAAATTGCCTCCCATTCGTGTTGCTTCTTTTCTGAAAGATATAATGTCTTCAGAGCCCACAAGTCAGAGAAAGAGAAATAGAGGGGATATAGAGTTTGTAGTAGAGGACAAAAGACTATATAATGGTTAGACACAAGAGCCTTTAGAAAAGTCTGAACAATTTGTATAGACTCATGCAGAGATCAAAACAAGGGTCTTTGTATATCAGGATTTTTCTAGAGAGGCAGTTCTCAGAGCTTTTTGTACTTCACCTGTAGGTTTGTATTTAGAGAAGATCACTTCAAAATACAATCATTCATGCAGATATATGACAATTACACCAGACATATCAAGCAGCATAGTCTGTATTTTTATATTCAGGCAAAGAAACCTTTTGTAATCGATTCTCACTGGATTTCCAGAGCAATGGCTTATTACAGTTGCCATTTGACCATCTGTCTATTAGCCTTGGTCTCAAGTTAAAATAAACAAAACAAAATAGTATAACCAACAACAAAGCAAGAAGGCAACTTGCCTGGATATCAAACCACTGTGCAGTGAACTACAATGCTTGTATTAATCAGCTGAATGACATCATACGTGGGAGCTGGAGATGATCATGGGTTGTTTTTTTTTCATTTCTGCTCTGTTCTGGAGAAATGACTCCCTTTTTTCAAACATAGATTTGTTTGTCAGCTACAGGAATAATACTGAACTCTGATACATCTACCTTTAGCCAGTATATTATTAAACATATTCAAAGCCAGAATATAAATAAGCAACTGTGTGAAACATTGGCCTTATTCTTTACCACAGCCACCTTGGTGCCCTACATCTGATAACCTGTTGAGGCACAAGCTGCATCATGGGGAGCACAAAGAGAAACCTAATAAATCTCACCAAATCTAATCCATCTGTATAACACATTTCCTACTTAATCCAACAGCAAGATGATTAACATACACTATAAAAAGAAGTTACGGTCCTTTTCACTCTCATCATCTGCCAGGTACTACTTTCCTGTTAAGTGTGTGCTTGACAATGTTTCCCTTCAGTTCCAGACCAAAATTACTTCCTCATATCTCAGAATAAGGACACACAGGGACTGTGTAGACATACCATGACTCCAGCTCTTGTGGAAGTAATGAGTTTGTTTTGCCTTGCCTCTTATTACATTAACTTGCATTCTCTCCCCTGTCTGAAAGTGCTCTCATTCGTACTTCATACTCAATTGCTCTGAACCCTTGGAGATCCTGTACAGTCTTCTGCTTACAATTGTATGTATTACTCTAATCAGCCACCTCAGGCTGACACAATTAGGCTTAATTAGTTGAACCATTTATGATTAAACCCCCATCTCCAAAGAGATTTTATTTTGCATTGTAAAATTATGGTAGTAGTAGCTGTATGTGCCAAATCCATAGGCAACACCACAGGAGCCAGAGTCCTGACTCTTACATTTTAGTAAGATTTTACCTCTTGGTAGATGAAACAATGAAGGTGAGGGGAAATTGCTGCATTCTCAAGTGAAAGCCCAGTTCACATTTTTAGTGTTGGCCTCCAATGTTCATTTCATTTTCTGCCAAAGGTTAGCTGCAGAAAATCAAATCACATCTTGCTATCCAAGTTCTTGATGAGCCTGGCTGGAACAGCATTCTCAACTGCTTTTAAATGAAAAATCAAGCCAACAATTCACAATTGCTTTGTTTTTCCTCGGAAATGAGGAAGAGTACTTCTGTAAGTCAGCCTAACACTGAAACAACCTGAGAAAACACAAAAGAAGATGCATGCTCTACTAACTCACTAGAAAATCCCTTGTTGAAAAGCTGAATTTCAATTCAGCAAAAGCCTTATTCTACAGCCCAAATAGTGCAGAAAATAATTAATATGCTGAGAAAAAGAAAAAACTTAGTTGCTTCCTCATGGCTGGTCAATCTTTGTTGCTTATGCTTTGTGGGTAGATTTTTAAATTCTATTCATTTTATCATCCCAGTACAGTCATCACCACATGTCAGCAACATGAGAGTATTGCTTCCTCACAGAGTCCATGATGCAGCTTTTGGTTATAGAATGCTCTTAGACACCTAATTGTCTAGGTTTTTTTACTCACTCCTGCAATGCCTGGTTGTACACCTGCAATGAGGAAGCCCACAGCTTTCGCAGTTCAACAACTGCATATGTGACAAGCACCTTCTTGTGCCTCCTGAGCCCATTTTGGCTCCTTTTCATCCCAAATCATTTGCTGATTTCCTTTCCTTATTCATCACCTGAGCTGAAATCCTTTTGAAAATTTCTTTGCCTATTCAGCTGCTTAGTCTGCTTTTTGTGACATCACCTCCCTTTAAGGGAGAATATGAATGGAAGAATTAAAATACCATGATATTTAGGTCTGCCACATTTAGAGATCTGGCATTTTTTAGCACTGTTCTTCCCATCACAGGTATGAGTTCCCTTTCAGACTTCCCAGGACAGACTCATTGTTTCCTTCTAACAAAGACCTCTCCTTTAGTTTCGATAAGCCTAATTTGTTCTGTGGCTGCTTTGAATGGGTTTCAAAGATTTGCAGCATTTTCAAGCATGATCTGCAGCCTGTACAGAGTTTTGTCTTGCTGGGCTACAGAGGTTCCCTTGACAGTCACATTTCCTGAATGTTTTGAATATGTGTTTCTAATCCTGTCTTTTAAACCCAGCTGTGTTTCACAAGGCTCATCAGGGAAATTCTCTCCTCATAGGATCTTCTCAGGTTTTCACTTCAAATAAGCTAATTGTCAGCAATTTAAATTCCCTCCTTAAATGAAAAGGCAAATGTTTTGCAAGAAAAAAATTCAGAATTTTAAAATAAACCTTCTAGTGACAAAAAAAATTTCTGAAGAATCACTAAGCACCTGAAGCAGAGATTGAAGTCTAGTGCTGACAAAACATTCTTTTAAGTCAAATGCTATACCTGTATTTACACCTACCTTTCCTTTCTTTTTTTTTTACAGGAATTAATTTCAAAGGTCACATCTCCCCCTCTCAGAGGCCTATTAATAGTCCATACCTCACCCACCTGTGAGCTCATTTCTCCAGGCTCTTACCCCTTGCTGTGTTCACCTCTATCACTTCTCACTGCCACAGATCCCTGATTTTAATGAGCTCCTGACAGTCTTGGAAGCTGCTTGGCTTAAGAGAACCACTAAATCTTTTTACGTGTCACTCATGAACTGCAGGCTGGGGGCGGGGGGGTGTGCTGTTGGGAGTGTTTATTTGCTTTTGCAGAGGGCTATGTAATGCCTCTTCTTGTACTGTGTTTGTCCTCGCCTTATCCTCTCTTAAACTCAGAAACATACGGGCCTTGGAGATCTGCTGCTAGCAAATCTGAATGTCATGCTCTCTGGGGTTATGCTCTGCAAAGCACATTGCATGTTCAGAAGCCTACAGAGTTTAATGAGCATGTTGCTTGGGAGGTAGCAGGAAAGATGCTGCAGATGCTAGGTCACACAAAAAGATCAGTGACAGGTCAGGAGAAAGCAAGAGAAGTAGATTAAAATGCAGAAGCCTGTGGCTCGTGGAGGAATCACAGTGGTGAATGTTTACTGCTGACCTGGAAGAGCAGGTGAATAAAGAGGTGGAAGGGATAGAGAGAATGCAAAATTGTTTACGCTAATTGAGTCTAACTAGGCAAATCTAACAGGGAAAATGAAGAATGTCAGAAGGATTTAACACAGCTAAGGAAATGGAAATCAATAGCAAAAGAAGACAAATGCAACTCATGAAGACTCTTACATAGAGATCAATTCTGACTTCACTCAGAGAAGATGCTTTCAGTTAACTCATTGGTATCCTTCAGTAAGTACATGTACGCATATGCAAGGCTGTACTAAGAAAACAATTCACTGTAATATTCTAAAAGTTGCTAACAAATGGGAATACTATCATGAGATATTTCATTTTTTGCCTAAAGGTTGCAGCCATTAGCTAGAAAGTACAAAAAAAATAAAAGCAAGAACAGAAACATATTGGAGAACTCGTACAAGGACTAACTAGTAGTTGCAAGAGGAGAATGGCTGGGTACTTATGGGCAGATAATCTTACCAAACTCACCATCTGACACAAGGATGAATTGGAAGACGTAGATGGATGAGTGGACAGAGGGATGCTGAACTTAGTAGTGCTAAAATAAGGAGCCAATGACAGTAGTGAATTTCATCGTATCTGAAAAGGAGACACTGAGGTTGAGGTCCACAACTTGGACTGCCCATGTGTTACAGACACATGGCTAAACACCGTCCCACTGGAGACAAAAGTGTGGAACTTGGTAATTTGTGCCAAAATGGGAACATGGGTTTCTTAAAGGCTGTTTAAAGCACCAGTGAATAACAGGCTTGGTTCTACCTTTAGTATCCCAGACTATTTTCTGGTGATTTCATACCTTCACTTTCCCACCAAACCTTGCCTAAATCTGGAATTTAAGCTTAATGGAAGAAGGAAAGGAACTTTAATTCCTAAATTTGTTTTACTTGCATGATGCTGTATCATTTTAATATTCATATGACTTCTTTTTTCCATATGAAAATGTAAACAAACATGCTTTGCCAACCCTTTTGAGAGTCTGGGGGGGAAAAGTTAAAAACTAAAACAAGTCTTTTAGTGTGTGATCATTGTTTCCAGCCCCTTTAGTTAGAAAGGCTTTTTTATGGATCCGGTTTCCATTGCATTGCTCTGTAGAAAGTTTCTTCAAGGGCAATCACCTACCTTCTAAAATACAGTATCTAACAGTGCACCTACATACAGAGATGTAAATCAATCTCATCAGAGCCATATCAGCTTTTGAGTTATGGGCTGGCCTGCCTGTACCTTAACACCTGTTCTGTTTTCTACAGTACAGTGACGGGGACAAAAAGGAGAAATGGAAAACTCCAAAACCTTTTCTTGTAGTGTCTTTTGGGGGACTGTTCTCTATAACGTGTATTTGTTCTAGGCCCAGTTAGTGCTTGCGTTTGCTCTAGTCAGATTTCTAGCACTATTTAGTCTATATTTATGTAGCAGAAACCTTACCATGAATTTTAGGTGGTCTGATAACCTGTTTACTGTTTTATGCTGAATAGTCTTCTTCTCTAATGAAATTTTGCAAACCATGAAGAACACATCTATTCTGCACTTGGATTCTGAAGCATGTGCACTAGATATATTAAAAAAGGATTAGAAAGCCAAGCATGTGAAAGATGGGAAATGGCCATGCTTGTATCAACTATTTAGTGTTTACATAATAAAGAAATCACTCTTTGGTATCTGTGAAACATTTAGATTCAGTGATGAAAAGCCTCTGAGCATGCTAATTCTCTCTTCACAGTAGTATGCAGTAAATACCCAAGAGGTCATAAACTAAATGACTAAACATGAAACAAATATCAAGTACTATTTCATTAAGCAGCTACCATCTATCCTGTGCACTGAAAAAGGCTGAAAAGAACGGTGAAGGAATTTAAGTAATTTAAGACTCTCATAGCTGGAGATGGTCAAGAGTCAGTCTTCAAAATAACGAAATAAGTGCTCCTTTTTAAAACATCTGCATTTTAAAAATTCCAATGAATGAGAAGATCTGAGTCAAGAAAAGCATTTAATGTTAAAGCTTTAAAGACATTTGGAAAGATATTGATACCAAGAGTGATCCCAAAGTGGCACCTGGAAGCCTTAGCACTGATACACTCTTGTCTGCATAGCACAGATACTCCTACACCCTCCCTTTTCAACTAGAGCTTTTGTGGATGGGGACTCAGGGTGCCCTGAAGAAGAGACATGGGACCCTTAAGTCTGGTATGAAAAAATGAAGAAGTGGCAGATATGAGAAGACCTAGGCATGTAGATGTTAAGACATGCTACACAGCTGGTCAGTTGCAGATTTTTCAGATGTTTGATCCCAGGCTCCTATGAGCCTGTGCGTGAAAAGGGCAGGAAACCTTTCTGTATGTATTTTGACTTAATTCCATTCAGTCTGATAGGGTTGTACAAACCATTTCCATTTTAAAGGATCAGTAGTTTCTGACTCTATCTTACTAACTATATCCTGGAAAATTGCCAGTCCTCTGTAATCATATTGTGTGTGCACCTAGGGGTCATTGTATGGACACCCCTAAAGGCATTTCCTAAACTCTGAACACTTGATCTTTTATAGTGACTTTAGATTTGTCTATTTACATGTATGTGTGGGCTTCTAGATTCCTTTAAAAAAACCCAGACCAACCAAACTCAAGCAAAACAAAACAAAACCAACAAAACAACAACAAAACCTAAGAAAGGAAAAAAAAAAACACCACAAACCAGAAAAAAAAAACAAAACCAAAAAAAACCCCAAAACCAAAAAAACCCAAACCAAACCCACAACATAGGCCACAGGAGTATTTGTGGAGCTACAGGTCCCTTTCCAGGCTCTATGAGTCCATGTTCTTTAGTGACCACCAGCTCCTCCAGGACTGTACCTAGCAGAGACCTTTCAACCTGTTCCTGTACAGCCCTATCCCCTCTTTTTCCTCCCACCCATCATTGCAGTTATGGTCTCTTCCCCTGTCCAGTCTCAGTGTGCACCCCCTGAGCAACTCAACTCAGAGCAGCTGCTCCTCCCTGCAACACTACCTCCCCTTTTGCACATACCCGCACTCCTGTCACCCCTTTCCCCATTGTTACTGGGCCCTCCCAGCTGCTTGCCCAGGCAGGTGACTGACTTCTGTGCAATGGTAAACAGCAAGAACAGTGCTAGTTATTTAGTGACTTAATGTCCTGACTGAAATGCAAGCAGAAATCCAGCTCCTTCTTTGGAAGGGCTCTGATTTCCTCTGGTAGCAATTTACCTGTGTTCACACTGAAGTCTTTTCATAGATCATCATTTAAAAATACAGCAGATCACTAAAACAGCAGTAAGTGTTATCCTCAAACTAATGAGCAAGCCATACAAGCAGCTGATCCAACCTTTTGAGAAAAAAAAAAAAAAAAAAGATATGAAAGAGTGAGTGTTGGGTAGACAGAATGTGGAATAAACATTTTGCTGCTAACAAGGCCATTATGGCATTTTTATTAGCATGCACTCTGGGACCTAGAGTTCAGTATGTATTCAGAAGGAGTTGTGTCCAGCAGTGCAGCTTTACCTACTGCCTTGCTAGGGTATTATTTGTTCAACAGAGACCCAGAGTACACTGAATACCAGCCACTAGCTCGAGAGGAACAACAGTTTTCTTTGGACTTCTTCCAGTCGCATCACAAACCCAGCTATTCTTCACTTGCCATACATGCTGAGATTGCAGCTTAGGACTGAATCATTAGTGTACAAGCAATTTTATCAACTTGAAGTTTTGTGAGCCTGGATAAAGATCCAGATGAATGTCTGGATAAATCTAATGGCAGAATTCCCCACATAACGTGTATGTTCAGAAAATCCTGAGGAGATTTCTATTTGTATCCTTGTTATCTCTATCTACATGGCTAAATGGCTGAACCCACAATGATAACTCCTTTAGCCAAGGAGTGATTATTTTACTTTTCTGTTATTGTAAATGGTGTTCTTCTATCCACCACTTTGTGGATCCAAGAGTGCAAACTAAGCTTTTCTGAACAAGAAAAGATTGCTGCTTGGGATGGAGGGGCTTCCTTTTTTTTAATAGAATTGAACTATTTAAAAAGAATTATTAGGCTCTGCCTTAAAAAACAGTTTTAGCTAAAAATATGGATTTTTTTTTTCTTTTTAACCATAAAGGCAAGTTTATTTGTGTTGCTCAAAATATGATTGAAAGATACTTTTTTATTGAATTGCAACAGTTCCTTAACTTATATTTGTTTATTGTTGCATTTTTTCTTGACATGTCTACACAGGTCAAAATGTCTCCTTGCACACAAAAGTTTCATTCACACTGACATATTAGACTTCAATACAAGCTACTACAATCAGAAGATTATTTCAGCTGAAAGGAATTTAGGAAGCTCTGAGGTACAGCAGCATCTGCAACTTTTAGATTCAATGTGACAACTCTCAATACCTTTCCATGCAAGATCAGTTATATGATCATTAACTATCTTCAGCATGTCACAGAACTTTAACTGGAGGACAGTAGCAGTGCCCAGCCATGGTCCTGGCTAGGCTGAAGCTGGAGTAGAGGCAAAGATGGGGCATGACACGCTGAAGCACTGCAGTAGCCAAAGATCCTTCCAGTGCAAGGTCTGGTTCATAGGTGAACTTATGAGCCAAGCAAAGAGGCAATAAGAGGATTTGAGATCCAGGGAAGAATGGTGTCCTGGAAGATCACCAAGACTAGGAATGAAAAATTAAGCTTATGCAGACAGCAAAAATTCTCAGAAGATATTGCCAAAACTCAGAAACTAGATTCTGGAAAGCTATCCAGGAAGACAGTCTTTGGCCTTGGATCATCAGAGGCCATTTAATATTTGAAGAATTTGTATGAACCAAACATGTTGTTTTGTGTTCACACAACATGGTTGGTTGTATGAATTGATAACCTGGGGGTAGCAGTTGACCCACCAACTTAGCTAAATCTAATAAAGATATAAGTATGCATGAAGTGTAGCATTCTAGCACACAAGCAACGTAAACTAAAAACTCATTATTCGGTATCTTATTTCATATGCTTATACCCACTTTTTGTATGCAGAATTTTTCAGCATCAGAATCAGAGAGCAATAAACAGCTGAAATAGCCGTTATACCAGTGAGACTAGGAGCTGGACATGATCTGTAGCCCATGGAGAGTGACAGACACCCCCACACCAGACCTCTTGTATCTAAATCTCTTCAGGAAGTATCTGTTCCTGTGGCTGCAATACTTATTTAAATACTGAGTATATAAATGTAGATTAAATTAATCTAAGCTTCAGACTGCTCATAAGAGTAGTGACAAATGAGGACAGGTTTAAGGAGGTGTCATCTCTGATATTGACTCACACTGTCTGATGGTTGCTTAGGAAGATTTCTGCTGCCTGTGTCCAGAGTGTAGCCCTCGTTCAATTTTTGCAGTCCAGCTGGTGGTGGTTCTGTCAACAGGTTTTCTTCTAATATACATAGCAATTTTTCCCATTAATTAAACATTCACATTTCTTCTATTTTCTAATGATGGTAATGATCTTTTTGTTCAATTCCTTGGCAAGCACTGATACAAAATAAACATGATTATTTGTAGATTTGGAACCATGTTTTTTAAATATCCAGCTATCCAGTAATCTCTTGACCATTTAAAAACTCATCATGTCAGAGTATGTGAGAACAATTGAACTTCTCTTCCTGGATAATGCTTGTAGGAGATTATGCAGATTCTTCTTATGTTTGTTTAATTTGCATCCCCAGGCATTTTGAGGTCTTTATCACAGAGATGCTTATTTCCATTTTTCTTATATTAGTCTCAGATGCTTTTATGATTAGTGTCTTACTCTAATACTGATTAATGAAAAATGTAGATCTTCTAAAATAATAAGCCACTAAAAATGATAAATCATGTTGTTTTCAGAATATCAAAGGGAAAGTATAAAGCAGCTGGTATTGAATTTGTAGGAGTAATCCTCTGATGTGCTTAGTGCTTAAACTTTTGTTAAATTCATTGGGAACTGTTAAAACTAAACATCCAGTTGGAGCTACTGATTAAAGTGAGAAACACTATAACACAAATGTGAAAACAATACTTTGAGTCTTCTTGACTTTTTCCAATCTTGAGCCCCTAACAGTGATCTTTAAATCATAGAATGGTTTGGGTTGGAAGGGACCACTAAAGGTCATCTGTTGATCCCTGCCACGGGCAGGCACACCTTTAACTAGATCAGGTTGGTCAGAGCCCCATCCACCCCAATCTTGAATGTTTCCAGGGATGGGCCTTCTACCACCTCTCTGAGCAACCTGTTCCAGCGTTTCATCACCCTCACTGTAAAAAATGTTTTTCTTATATCTAGTCTCAATCTACCCTCTTTTAGTTTAAAACCATTACCCCAGGCCCTCCTAATAAATCTGTCCCTACTTCTCTTGTAAGCCTTCTTTAAGTACTGAAAAGCCACAAAAAGGTCTCCCCGGAGCCTTCTCTTCTACAGGCAGAACAACCCCAACCCCTTTTCTCAGAGGAGAGGTTTTCCAGCCCTGTGATCATTTTTGTGGCCTTCCTCTGGGCCCACTTCAAAAGGTCTGTGTCTTTCTTATGCTGAGGACTCCAAAGCTGGCTGCAGTACTCCAGGAAGCATCTCACCAGAAGTAGAGCAGCAGAATCACATCCATTGACCTGCAGGCCATGCTTCTTTTGGTGCAGCCCAGGATACAGTTGGCTTTCTGAGCTGCAAGTGCACATTGATGGCTCATGTCCAGCTTTTCCTCCACCAGGACCCCTAAATCCTTTTCCACAGGCCCGCTCTTGATTTCTTCATCCCCCAGCCGGTATTAAGACTGGGGATTGCCCTGGCCCTTGTGCAGGACCTTGCACTTGGCCTTGTTTAACCTCAGGAGGTTTACATAGGCCAACTTCTGGAGACTGCCATATTTTGTTATTATTATTAGATGTTTATATTTTAACAATTTCATATTTATTTTCTTTCAGAATGCAGGTAGGTCCTGCTGCCCAATGAAATGTGTTGCCCAGTGAAATGACCAGTAACTAATCTGGCACCAGTCTGATACTGGTACCAGACTCATTTTGGAAGCTTGTCTAGGACTGCTTCCATTTCAATGCAGAACACACACAGCTCATCACTGGACCAAGTTCATTTTTCATTTTATCTTTCCTTTCAGCACAAATACTCCCCCAGATGATGAAAATAACATGGAATGGTAATAAGAATCTGATCAATATCTCGGTGCAATACCTCAATGTTCTTATCCTAGTGATGAAAAGTCTCAGAATGAAACATCCTAATAAAAACCTTTTTAATCCCTCAAAAATAACAAGTACAAAGCCCTGACAAAAGCACTTTTTGGTGGAAACACTGAAACTGAGAGCAGAATTTTCTGAACATCAGTTAATAACTTTTCTTCAGATATGTCATTACATTTTCCCTAGAAATTGCCATTCCCTTTGGATCCTTTCCAGTCCTTTTTTGACCTACAGGGTAAGCAGTATAAAGCAGATTTTATAGCACAGTAGTGAAGGAAATATCTGCTGATATTGGCTGGTTGAATGCCACAAAGAGGCAGACAGAAAAGCTCTTTGAAATGAAATCTTCAGATTTGCTCTGCAATTTTTCATGCATACATTGTCAGTTTCCAAGATTATTTGTATAACGGGACAAAGTCCAGGAGATGTGTATAAATAACGATTTGCAAAGATTTTCTAATTAGAAGTGCTCACCTAGTAACACTGAATGTATCTAATGACTTGAGATCAGAGTAGGGCAGAGGAAGTTGGCAAAAGCAGGGTTGGATGCTGCCACAAAGGGAAGAGGAAAGCTGAAAAGCCAAATAGCTACTGTTCAGGAGAGGAAGAAGGAATTATTACTCTCTGTGGTCCAACAAGAAATCCAAGCCTTGAATTTGCAAAAACAAACAAAAGTTTCTCTGAGGAGAGCAACTGTTGGTAAAGAATGAAATGTCCAATATCATTATCTAAAGTCAGTTAAAGCTAAGGGTTCACTGTAGTGAATGGACAAGGAAATAAATGAGTAATATTGAATATTTCAGTTGGTTATTCATGTGACCATGTAAGAGTCTACCATGGCACAGAGTTCAGTTACTATCTCTTGTCTTTGTCTTCCTGACTGGTCTTGGTCAAGACATGCTTTTATTCCCTCTATGCCATCAGTGTGATACCAAAAAGGTCCATATGCTATCAAGTGCATGTGTAGTCCTTATTCAAATTAAAGTATCTGTGACTGATATAGGAGAGAAGTATCCTTGTTCCCTATGGATAGGTTTTGGACTTAATAACATCTTGAAAAATCAGGCTTTAGTTGACATGTAGCTGACCATTGTCCATACCAAAAGAAAGGGAAGGACCTATAGCTGGAGTACTGCTAATGGAAATCACAAAGGAAAAATTGCTTACATAGAGTAAGCACTGCTGCTAACTGCCTGTATATGAAGACAAAGTTCTAGACAACAAATTACAAAAGCAAACATCATGGCTAAGGGCAGTCAGAAAGCTAGATGAATCTGCGTTTCCTTGTTTGTGCATAAGCACAAGTCACATCACCAGAATTTAAATTCTAGAGGAAAATCCTAAGGTTAGGCACACCTCTTCCAGAAATTGCATAGACTTAGCCATCCTCCTCACAGGTTAGATGGTTTAGTTAGTGTTTGAAATCTCTTCCAGAACCACTTTCTAAGGACTCTGATTTTTTTCATGGTGTAGAAGTGTTAAGGAAGACACACACGCAAATCCACTAAAGTCTTCAATAAATAGAAAAATGCATTGGCATCCATGAGGGTATGACAGTGTCTCCTTCTCCAGAATAGCTACTTCACAACAAAGGAGTCTCTCTCACAAACAGCACCACAGAGTGACACCCAGCCCATGGAACTGCATGCAGAATGAGTGGGGGTCCTCATGGGGTAAACAAGATGCAAAACAAGACTGGGAATCAAGTCTCAGAGGGATGTCATAGTGTAAATGAGTCCTGATGAAGATGGAATTGACAGCTCTGAAAATCTCCAGTCAGGAGGAGCAGTGAGTTACAAAATAACTATTGTATCATGCCAAGAAGTTCAAGACTGCAGAACAGACCAATAACCTTCACAGTCATTTTCATTTTCAAAAACATAATGAGAACATGTACTTAGTTGTCATGGATATTTATGTTGGGTGGTAAGAGAGAATCCACATGACAAACTTCTGCTGCTCAAGGCTTGTCTGTGCACAATGAATTACAAAATACTTTTTTCTTTTTTCAGTACAAAAGTATATGTGGACCTCATACTACAAAATCCAAATGTTCCTACTCAACTGCTTACTCCAGTCAATGAAATAGCCCCAAATTTAGATAATCCATTTGCAGGAAATGTTTACATTATACAGTGTTTCAAGTAATAGTTCCCTGTTCATTTAAGAATCATTTCCTAGGAGAATTTCAACAAAATAAATAGCAGCTCACTACTTGGAAATATGTTACCAAATATGTGGAGGTACAAATACTCTGTCCGGAAGGTGATAGCTAACTTACTTTAAAAACTTCATTTAGAAATGACATTTTCCTTTGGTCAGAACAAACACAAGAACTGAATGGAAACAAATGAACAAACAAAAAACACCAAAAAAACCCCAGTGTAGTCCTGCTGGATCTCAGCATCAGGATGCTTGCAAAAGGAATGTGGGTGAGAAATTACAGAGAGTCTGATAGAAAACTGGTGAAATGTGCTGACAGGAGGGTGGTGGAATGAATAACATACCTGGAAGGAAGTTAAAAGATATGATAATGAATATGAAAGTTCAGAAAAAAATAAAAGTATCAACATTGATGCACAAAAACAGTGAAAGGAAAGATTCATGGGAAATAGAAGCAGAACTGCTTTCCCTATTGTAAAGTTCCTTCCATTTCCCTTATACTAGGACTTAAGGACCTTGCTACAGGCATGAATAACAGAGCCAACCATTTTCTAGCCCTCTAAAATTCATTGTTAACACAGTACGGTGTATCAAACAAAACTGATAGTCTGAACGATCTTCTTTGTACAATCATCAGCCATTCAAACTAGTAGGATAAATGATGCCACATTACTACTCACATAACCCCATTAGTAAACTCCAGGGTGCTCAGAGGAAAGCCACAAGGAATAACTTGTGATTAACTGATAAAACTGGAACTGTTTTGCACATGGTATTTGCCTTCTAACTACAAATATGAAGCACATTTCTAGAAATAATAGTGTATTACAGACAATTCACACATACACACAAAGGAGCAGGGTATATTTGTTAAACTCTTGCTATCCAGCTGTAGAAGTGATGAATATTAGATCTGTAAGTCTGGACTTCTTTATTCCAGACTGGAAGGAAAGAGACAAGATGTTAAGGAAGCAGGAAAGTTTCCTGCCTGACAGGCATCAGCATCAAATTCATTGCATGAATCTATTTTTACAGATATAATTATTTTTATTTACACCTGCAACAATTTTATGGTCCATTAGCTATATGTCTTCCAGTTTTCCAAAACCTAAATGTGGGTCAAAGCCTAGCATTTGAAAAATGAGAAAAATATGATGGAAAGAATTACAGAAGACTTACATAAGTAGCCTGAACATCACGTTGTGATTTTGAGACGTTTCCACTTTTCCTGCCCCTGCCAAAAGACAAGAGACAAACAGGAGGTGAGGGTAGAATTTCACGATTTAAAAGATCCTTCTTTGCATTATGCAGACTCCCTGAGAGAAAATTTGAATGCTGCCCTCCACATTGGCAGAGCTAGGATTCACAGCTTCAAAGCTGGTGTCTTTTTAAATGATTTGAATTCCACTGGACACAAGGAAATAAGTGTCTACTTCTGCTCTAATCAAGTGATCCTTTAGTACCCCTTCATTACTATGGTTTCTGCAGAGCAGTCGTCCTCGGGTTGGTCCGGCCCACTGGAGGAAAGGAGTATCTACAGCAAATTTAGGCAACACAGAGTCTATCATTATTTTTCAGTAGGGCTGCTGATGTGCCATATTGCTTTACGTAGGAAAGCATATGGAGGTATTAGTTTCACTTCTCAGATCCTCCAAATTGACAGCCTCTGGTTGAATGGGATGAAGTGAGAAGAGGAAAGAAGGAAATGGTAAAACAACAGGAAATCCGACAGACCTTTTAGTGCTCTTTGATGGTGATAAAGAGCAACACAGCTACAGCTGGGAATGAGTCTTTATGACCAAGGTAATTTAATGAACATGGGAGGAGAAGGCTAATTAAAGAAGGAGAGAAGCCTCTTTTTTTCTCTCTGAGCAGGCTGCCAGCCAAACTGATAAACAACAACAGATTCAAACTAGAATGTTCCAGGGAGCGTTACATTTCACCCTCATCCTCTTACAGGGCCTCCTAAGCCTTTGAAGCAAACAAGAAACCATTTCCCCTTGCATTTTCAAATTCTGAGCCACCATAACTGCAGAGACAGGCATTTAAAGATGGTGCTCCACATCCTTGGAGCCATGACTATTTCAGCTGCAAACTGAGGACAGAATTATGTGTTGATTCATTAAACTCTTTTCCTTGCAGAATTTGAGCTGCATTGTTTCTACGGAAGGAGTTCACATACAGTTTACAACAGCTGTTCAGCAGGTTCAAAATTCTCCACTATATACTCCATATATATATATACACACACACATACAGCATTTTCTTGCCACCCCCTCACCTGCACCCCAGGAATCTTTAGCAGCTTTGAAGAAGCTTTGCAGCAGCCTGCTACTGCCGCTTTGCTACAGCAGCTGATTGAACTGACAGCATTACAGACAGAGCGCAAACACGAAAGCTTGTCAGTACTAGTATTTAGTGCAAAGCCTCAGTATCAAGGGCATGAGTCTGAGTTCCTAGAGCCTCTGCAGCTGTCAACCTTCAAACGCGAAAATGCAGATTTCAGTTTCAAGACATAAGCACCCAGCTAAGAAATGTTATTCCATTACATTATAAAATTTATACTTGCTATATTTAGAAGAGTCAATGATTGCAATTCATGGAGTAAAATGATTTCTAAGTAACAGTCAACATATACACTAGCTCAGATTTTGATTTTAAGACATAAAGCACCCAACTGAAGATTATATTATTCATATGCATAATAAAAAGGCTTCTGAGTTTAAGATGGTTGATGGCATTGAGACATGGAACAACTGAGTTCTCCCCTGGAGAGAAGGCATTTTTCTGTGCTTCTGAACACATGCTTTGATCATGTATAAACTCATCAATAGTGTTTTTTAATTTGGGGTTCATTCTGAATATTTTCTCATTTTCCTTTCTCTTTCTCTTTATCATCTTAGAGACTGAATCCCACGTCCATATAGTCCTGGCTCTTTCTGTTCCTTGAGCACATTCTTAGCAAGTGTATTACTAAGTTAATAAGGTTTAACTTTGATCCTTTTTCTGAACAAATCAAGCTCTGTGCTCAATTTCCTTCTATTTTATGCTTCCTCAAAAGCTTTGGCACTATGAATAAATGTATTACCTCTGCGATATGCAACTCTAGCATTTACAGTATGAAATGTAGCAGTATTGACCAATGGATAAGCTTTTCTAGTTTCTTTCCTCTTTTCAGGAAAGAAAAATAGGAGCAATATGATATAGTCTCTTTCGCCTGCAATGAACATTTGCATGGATAATACTTAGGAATTCTAATTTGTGTTGCATATTATGTGGAATGACATCCATCACCATTGAAAAACTTATCTGACAGAAAGCCTGTTCAGAAGACAGATCTTTGTTTAATAAATATAGAGAAAAATGCAGTGTCAAAAGAAAGCTCTTTAGTCTTAGAAATATTTTATTAAAAAATTAAATAATTTCTTGTTTTCGGTTCAACATATAAAATATCTAAATAATGTAGAACCTTTATTATAAGCATTAAGTAAATTTGTTTATGTTTTAAATAATAATTCCACAGGAGCTGGAAAACTATCTTTTCCTTGAATAATATTGCCTGCTTCAGACTGTTTCTATGGTTCTTTACTTGGGGACAATTTGGGGTTAAATTGGTGATGTACTTCATTTGGAAGATTTTCCCTTAAGCGTCATTTCTAATATCAGTTGTCTCTATTTTGTTCATGCAAGCACTTTCTTAGGAGGGATGAGGCAAATAATTATGAAAAAAAAAAGAGGTAGATATTGCCATTCAAAGGAAGTAAACATTCCAGAACAGATTAAAAGAGACAAGAAGTGAAGAGAAAACAATAGAAAGTTAAGCTCTTAGAAAAATATGAAAGATGCTTTGCATATACTGTTAACAGAGACACACAGCTTGTAATAACAAAGTCGTAAAATATGCCTGAACTTTTTTAAGGTGGCTCAAATGCTCCTATTTCAGGGATGGCCTTATTTATAACAAAGAGGAAAAGCTAGGTAGATGCTTTTCCAAAGTGTGTTCTTCTATCTCTGACTGTTGATGGAATTCTTTCAAATTCCTCTGTGGCACAGAGCACAGAGCCAGTACAGAAGACTAGCTGGGCCACCAGCTGTCTTAGCACAATAAAAATACCTACTTTGCTACGAAGTTGATCTGAAGCAACACAGAGGGAATTAAAATGAAGAATAGAAAATGTTATTTTGCAGGGAAAGGATGGAAATATTTCTGGGGTTATTGCTGAAGGGCATTTTTCCTCCCAAAATCAGAAAGAAAATATTTGTAGGAAATCTAAGGCTTCTAGTTTCCACTGGGATATGTGACATGGGAGCTGATGCTTCTCTCAAAATGTCAGAATTACTGACATTTTCCACAGAGTTCCCAACTCAACAGAAGCTATGACTTCACCCAAAGGCAAGAAAGTACTCTTATGCTCACTAGTACATGAAAATAGCTGTACCAGATAGCTCAACACCCTACCTCAACTCCCTGGTGACAATACTGGATGCCAAGAGAGGAATATAGGAACACAATAAAAATAAAGTTACTCCTCTTCAGAGTATTTTCCGATTGTCAGTGATTTACGACTTAGGAAATTCCTGAACCAAAATAGCAACTTTGGAACTGTACTCACTGTGCATTTTCCCTCCATTAATTTGTTTAATCGCTTTATCCCCAAAATCACGTGGAAAGCTGTTCCACAGTTACCCAGCTTGAAGCTGTATTGCCTTTTGTCTGTCTAGGACCTGCCATCTGTGAGTTTTGCCAAGTAAATAAGAGTAGAGTCAGCATTTTCTCATCCTCCTATGGGTGCAAGAAACCACAAGACCGTAATGACTACATGCAGCTCTCTCAATGCTCAAACAATCCCCCTTCCAAAAGCACCACCTCTTAAGCATATTGTCTTGCCATGGCTTGTGAAGTGAAGTAGCTGAAGTAAAAGGATACATAAGCTTTCCCGAACTTCTGGTGCAAATACACATTCATTTTAAGGAATATGTAGAGTGAATAACACAGGAACAACACAATATACCAAGAACTAGATACAGCAAGAAAGTCTCTACATGGACTATTTTGAATGTTGTCAAAGAATACTAGAGACAAAGAAATTGGCACAGAGTATTTTGCAGCTGTTTGGAAGATTTCCTTCTCTCCACAGCACACTCTTTTTCAAGAGTGTGGAGGGTCCCTCCCCTGTGTCAGCCATCTTTCTGCTTTTGGTTTCTTCCTCTAGGCCAGTGATTAACTCCTTCCTTCTTTTATAGCCCTCCATTAGAGCTCCCTGTTGTTCAATGTCATCACATGATCATTGCATAATTGCTTTTACTCCCAGGTTACCTCAACCTCATTCCAGCTTTGGATGCCCAAAGAAAATCGCTACTTTTTCCACTCTGAACTTTAACCTGCTAATAATAAGAAATATCAACATCATAGGCAGGCCTCCATTCAGAATGAAGCTTGTAGTTTAACAGTGATATGAGAAGAGTCCCAGATGATATCTAAGAAAATTCTCTAGCTGAAGATTTTGCAATTCATTGTAAGTAGTAAGCATTTATAAATTTTTGAGCCCTCTACTGACCCCACAGTCGTCTGTATTTAAGAAGCTAGAAAAGCTGTCAAAGCAGTGTATGAATGCAGCTCTTACAACATGTATTTACTTAAGTAATAGAATTATTCTGAGTTCACTTTTAATTCTGTGTTCCTTTCATAACAAAGGAAAGCAACAAGAGAGATAATTCTGAAATACTATGAAGCCTGAAAGGGAATCTGAGTTGTACTGAAAATAAAAGAAAATGAAGCATTCTGTTATTAGGATTTTGAATAGCCTCCTGATCTCCTGGGGCTATTTAGTCTGAAGAAAAACAAGCTCAGGGGAGACCTTGTCACTCTCTACAACTACCTGAAAGGAGGTTGTAAAGAAGTGGGCACTAGTCTGTTCTCCCAAGTAAGAAGTGATAGGACAGGATGAAATGGCCTAAAGTAGCACCAGGGGAGGTTTAGGTTGGATATTAGGAAAAATTTCTTCACTGAAAGGGTTGTCAAGCCCTGGAACAGTCTGCCCAGGGCGGTGATTGAATTACCATCCCTGGACATGTTTATAAATTGTGTAGATGTGGTGCTTAGGGACATGGTTTTACAGCGGACTTGGTAGAGCTAGATTAATGATTGGACTTGAACATCTTAAAGGTCTCTTCCAACCTAAAGGATTCTATGATTCTAAAGGTGTTAAATATTGTTAAGAATGGCTGGGCTCAGAGATGGGTGGACTGCGAGGACTCATTCAACAACCTGGCAGAGCACAAGCTCATCTAAAACATAGAAGTAGAAATAGAACAAGATTTGATAGCATACTGGGGGAGAAAATCAAGGCAGCTTTATTTGAGATATCTTCTACAACCTGTAATTTGTTTAGCGTAACAACCTCTTTGAAACCATGATATAAATGCGAGAGCTGTGGATATTACACAGAAACATTTATCCCAAAAGCCAGTGGTAAATACTGATGTCACTCTAGCTTGCTCTTTGTCCTGCACTCATTACCATATGCCATCTAAATGCCTTTCTGTAATGCATTTCTAAGGGATGGTCATTTGCCAAATGTAGTCCTTTCCCTCTCTCCTACCCTCAAGGACTGTATCTTCAAGCAGAATTTTCTTCTAAGTTTATGTGCTCTTACATGTCAGTATTTGCAGCCAGCAGTCTCAGGGACAAATCCAATACAAATAGAAGTCTTTCTCTCCTCATGTACATCCTATAATAGAATTAGTGTGCACTCTTGCAGGAAAGATCCAGCAAAAGTAGAGCTAGCTGGAGTTCATGGGATATCAGATTGCCTTCACGACAAACCTAGCACTTGTTGCCCAACCACAAGATAAATACATGGATGTTTGTTTCCACCTTTCCTTCAGCACTGAAACCTGGGAAAGCAAAAACTGTGCTTGGAAAGAAAATAATACGCACATCTTGAAAACCTTCATTGTTACTTAATCTGGTGTGGTCAAAGGAAAAAGTGGAACTGAAACAACTTCTAGACCTCAGATTATGCCTAAGGTAAACTGGAGTGAATGACAACTACTGTAGTTATCATTAAGAAATATTGAGGTTATTTGTGCTTTCAAAGTTAACAATAACCCAGCATTGCATGCAAATCAGTGACCTCTGCCAAGAACAGAGAATATATTTCCCTCATTAGCTGGTGGTAAACATGGTAAACAAAATGTACACACTGACATAAGGGCTTATTTAAATATAACAAATCAACATTAATGATAGCATTCTCATCCACAGTTTGTGAACTAGCTGTTGCAAAATATTCCTAATATTCAATTAGAGCTTGTATACAAGAAAAAATGTGGAGAGAAAAAGGCACTGGGAAACAGTATTAACTGAGATGCTTCATGTAATCTCTTCACGCTGAATAGCACACAGTAGCTTCAGCCAAATAAAGAACTGGCTTTTACTTCTCTTCAGTTCATAGCTTCTTCATTAGAAGAAGTTGTCAATGAGTTAGGATTTGGGGCAGATGTCTCATTCCTCCGGACCTTATGCATTACAGAAGTGTTCCAGTGTAAACAGGCCACACATCCTACTTCAAATGACCTCCAAGCCCTGCTATCATTACAACAGTGTCTTCTGATGTTTACTGGACGAGAAAAACACTGCCACTTATTCAGAAGCATGGACAAAGAAGACCTGCCTTGCAATGTGGGAGCTTTCCTGGAGTGCAATATGCATCTTAAATTCTGTTTTATACACATTGTATGTTTGCTTTGCCATTTCAGACATACTTGAAGTTAAAACAGTGCTGGTAGTAGTTAAGAGTTTTCATTACACAGGGATAGCTCTTTGCTGTAAGGTAATTTTATTGCTAGGTTTCTACTGGCAAAAATGAAAGCTTTCACTGATATAAAAATGTGGCTTGCTGAGATCTGTACTGAAGAAAAAAAACTTGCGAAAACTTCTTTGAGGAATGCGTATTTTGCTGAAGTTTGTTACTGGGGACAAATGAGTTGCTAAAACTCATGCTGACTAAAAATTAGATGTATTGACAAGTGAATTATTTTTTATATGATTAAAGACATTGAATGCTCTGCTGTCCATAAATGCAACTTCATGTTTTCAATTAACCTGACAGAGACAAGGTGCAATCACACAGCATGAGATTGTATAGGGCACAGGCAACTAGTGTTCGGGTGGGACAAGACAGCCAGCAAATAATCATTTTTGAGCACAGAGTTCTGTTGCTTTGATATCCGATTTGTAAAAGCTTTGAAACCTGTTTGTAATGGTGATAATGCATCTGCAGCTTTTCATGTGCTTTTACAACACAAGATGCTACAAAACCACAACAACTGAGAAATCCATCTTAAATAATTTTGGAGCCCTCTACTGCCTTGATCTTTTCCCCAGTTTTTGGAAGCCACCATCACCCTGCTAGAGTAGAATCATAGAATCATAGGATCATTTAGGTTGGAAAAGACCTCTAGGATCATCAAGTCCAACCTTCATTGTGACACCTCCCTGATCACTAGACCATGTCCTGAAGTGCCACATTTACTCATTTTTTGAAGACCTCCAGGGATGGTGACCCCACGGCTTCCCTGGGCAGCCTATTCCAATGCCCAATGACTCTTTCAGTAAATAATTTCTTCCTAATATCCAATCTAAACCTCCCCTGGTGCAACATGAGGCTATTACCTCTTGTCCTGCCATTAGTTATTTGGGAGAAGAGACAAACACCAGCTTCACTACAACCTACTTTTAGGTAGTTGTAGAGAGCAATGAGGTAGCACTGGTGAAAAGATTGCATTGGTGAAAAACACCATGGTCTTGCATTTTCTGTTGAGTTTACCAAGACATTTATGCTACCCTACGTGTACATAAGCTCCCTATGGTTACAGTAATGAAGTCTTCTCTGAGAGAAGAGAATGACTCATTAAGCCAACACTTTATATTCTGTTAATAAAAACAAGATGAAATGCAAAGAAGCTGCTGCTGAAATTGTAAGAGTGTTCTGTGTGTTTTTTATTGACACAATATTCACCCCAAGTGTGTAAGTACTCTGTATCCAGTAGCCCACTATATAGACCTTCTGGTCCCTCAGATGACATACCTCTTAGCCATCAGGGACCATCGGTGAGTTGATCACCTGCCTTCCTTTTATACCCCGTGTAGAGAAAGAGGGACTTTTACAGTGAATCATCTGACCAAAGCAGGACATCTACTTTTGAGGAGGTTAATTTCACCGTAAAAAGTATATAGCAATTTTTTGATAACTTGCTTAGCTATGTACAGATAGATTGACTATATCTTGTGGAGGTGAATCCCAACTTTTTTTTCCAGGGAGCGTAAAAATAAAAACAGTAGGAGCCATTATACTTCTGCTCTCCCTCCATGTCCATTTTTCATGCTGAGCAACCTCAATTTCCCTTCATCATAGGGATCGCCAGTATGAAAATAAGTAACAGAAAGATCTCTTTCAAAATTATCAGGTAATGCTTTCTTGCCTGTCTCTAATATTTCCCAGACAAAGGTTTTGACACCATCTACACTTACTTGTTGTATACCAGAAGTTTCACTGACAAAAATTTCAGTCTTTTCCTTAAATCAGTGTTGATTTGTTATGAATTCACACAGCAAAAGCAGAATGAAGAGTGCAGTAAAGACCCGATGCACCAAGCCTGTGCATAAGAGCAGAGAATAAGCACTCGTAAGATAACCTTCCATACTGAAGCCAGTTTACTATTACTTCTTATGTTCATTTTTGCTACATAGGGACTCATTTGTTGTATCACTATGTGTGTACTTTAGGAGTGCCAGAGATTCTTTACAGCACTGCCTCATCTTTAACAATGACAGTAATGCAGAGACTGGATCTACATGATCTTTTGCTAATGAATGTTTTTTATTTTTCCCATCATATTGCTAGTAGTAGGGCAACAATTATTTAAAGATGAAAGGGATTTTTATTATTTAAGTTCAGGAATGATCAATGTGAAACTAAAATCTGAAAAGTATAAATTACACATATTTTATACCCAAACGTTACTATGGACTTCAAACTTCAATGCTCGCCTTTAACCCAAATCCTCTGAAATAAGCTTTTTGCAAAAGCACGGTGTCATTTACTTATACTGCTCTTCTACAGTGATCTGACAAATCCTTACACATATATGAAATAAATGTTTCTCAAAGATTAGAACAGTTTGTTGACTGCTGATTGTACAATCTTCTTTTTTTTTTGTATTCATCTCACCACTGGGAGCAATTATTTCCACATTTCATTTTTCTAGAAACTGAAATATGTATTTTTGAAGACACATTACCAGGTTGTCTCCTTTTCCAAAATTATTGTGAAAGGGGATGATAGTCATTCACTTGATGAAGTATTTAGTCATAAATAGTCCTTCATCTATTAATAATATCATCATTGCTTTACTATTATTATTATTACTTTTAGAGAAGAAAGGGAATACTAGGTGTAGTGAAATGAGAAATTCTGCAGTGGATTACTCTGAAACTGTGCAAGTCCCTGAGGCTATAGAGAGAGTTAAAGACACAAGATAGGATACTAATTAAAGAATATGTAGTCCTGAGGCCATGCAGGGCAAATTACTTAGGTATGTCGTAGAGAAATTGTCAATGCCTGTAAGTAGCATAAAGGAATTTGGGATAATACACATCCCTGCCAACTTGTTAAAAGTTAGAGGCATACTGACTAAGTATTTTAAAGGTTAAAATACAGTGAGCTAACCCACTAGCTACCAGCTAGTGAAGCTGGTAGGAAGATGTGGCAAAAGAAAGCATTAACTTTTGAAACTTTTCCAGAGCATAGCCTTATTGCGGGCATTTGCTTTTGACGTGCTGGAAAACACAAACAGCAGGACACTTTTAACATGTACACATTGTAATTAAAAAAAATAAAGACAAAAATACAGGGAATGTCTCATCTTCAAAGCAAAGATTTAACAGCAATGCACTGCAGATCAAGATCCTACTCAATCTACTAGTACTTCCTAAGACAAAAATGCTATCGAACAATTGCCAAGATAACAACTAGTCATGCAACATTCTTGCCTTTTACAGTGAGGCCATATACCTGCTAATACAGTGAATTCAATTTCTCACACAATTACAGCTGAGCAGTGAGGACTGTATACCAAGCACTACTAACAACTTCAGAAAGCTCATGCATTCTGTTAGCATCAAACAAAAGACAACCTAAAGATGTAACATACTGTCACCCTCTTAATTAAATATGTATTTCTATTTCCTAGTGTCTATAGTCAGTTTACAGTGTATCTGCAATGTGATTTTGCATGCAGAACTAACAGAAAGAATACTCAGAAATTATAAATCTAGTAATAACTCCAGCAACTGCTGCCTTCTGCAAACTCCTTCTCATGTGATTCATCACACTGAATCCAAGGTGACTGCTCTGATAAGGACTGTTCTTATGTGGTTTCACAATCTGTTGTAACAGTGTTATAGTCTACACAGCATATGTGCTATTCAGTGTTTAATAGACATGTGGATTCTCTGTTTCTGCTTTCCCATTTATTGAAATGTTGATTTATTCAGAACAGTAGTCATCATGACTCAGTATGGGTTTTTAGAAACAGATAATTTTTCTGAAATGGACACTTCATACATTTCACTGACGTAAGACACGTAGCCATGGAGTTTGCTAGTGTGTGAGTTGTCTTTGGAGACTTCAAAGGAATGTGCAAAACTTTAAATTATAAAAGTGTGAGCTCAGAAGATACTTGTTTTGGTATCAGGTCTGAAATTGCAGCAGTCAGTTCAAGAGTGCTCTCATATTTGGGAACTGTTCTTTTTTTTTAAAAAAAAACAGTTTCAAATGAGAAAAATCCTGGGGAAGAAATAAGAAAAGCAGAGAGACAGAGGCAGATAGAGCACTCTTGTACTAAATGTGGCTTTGTCACATTTATAATCATGTATGCACTGCATTGGAGAAGATGGTGCGAGGAGATATTTTCACAGCTCAAAAGAGAAAAAGAGAAGAGTTGAAGATAGGTCTGAATTTACAAAAGATTTAAAAAGACAAAGAAGATCTACTGGTAGCTCACAGCACATCAAGAAGAGGAAGAATTAGCTTTATGCACTTGGGTTTTTTTGAAAGCAATTCCATCTAGAGGTTCTGCACAGAAGAGGCCTCTGAGTTTCCCTTTCTGCCTGTGACAAGGCAAAAGTCACATTTCAAAGTGTAGGAAAAAATGACCTCAAGTTCTCTGATTTCAAAGAAACTTTAGATATTTCTGAGTTTTGCATTAGTTCACTTTTTTTTCCCTTTTCTTTCCATAGCTCCACAGCAACTCAATAGTGACCATCTCTTCTCTTGCAAGTTAGACAGAGACTAACACAGGGCACATCTAGGCAAAATGCCTTAAACAGTCAAGTCCACAGCAACGAAAAATATTTTGAACAGCAGAAAGGACTGCTTTCATGGGCCTTGCATTTAGTATTTGGTACTTCACAGGGATGTTTCTGAGCTGTGTGTTGTAAACAGGATATGTACTTTGCAGCCCTCCTTTTGAGAACAACCGATGGATGCTCAACCCTCGACTAAACAGGAGAAAGGATGACTTCTGCAAAGCAGTTTAAAAAATCTTTCATTATAGCCAATTCCTGTTCACAGGTGACTTCCTTAGGGCTTGTATATGCTATATATCCCCAAAAGGTTGGAAAATCAATAAAACTCTTCTCTGTACATTCAAATACCATCTCCTTGTCCTCCAGGTCATCCATATTTGAAATATAAAGCATGGCTAGAGGTTAATTGCTGCATCCTATTACCAAGTCATCTTTCAATTATTCCTGAGAAAGATCTTTTTGTATAGAACTATTGTATATACTGTGTTTTTCCCATCAATGTGCCATGGTGTGTTTCAGCATATCCTTTGGTCTAGGAACCCAAAGCAAGCAATTGCTTTTCCACAGTTTACCTATGACATTTCATCAGTTTAAAATGCCTCAATCAGTCCTTTTTTCCTGAGAGCAATACCACATAGTGTGCCCCATGCACAGAAATCAACATTTTAAAGCTCCTGCTTCATTATTTTGCCTTATATTCTGTCCTGATTGAGCAAGAAGGGCAAAGGGCAGGGAGCCTGACGGCGTGCGATTATGGGCAGACCCCAGACAGCAGCAGTGAGGAAGCTGTTCAGAGGATGCTGCTGAATAATGAATATTTATGATTTCTTATCCTGTAACCTATTTCAAAGTATAAAACCCACAACACAATAATGCTCAGGGCTTGGCAAAACCCACAAAGCAATAAAAATCATTTATTCTGTGAAGGGAGAGGCTTGTGTGAAGGTAATTGAAGGGAGATTTTGACCATGTCTTTGATACTGACTCTGACTTAACTCTAAATCAGAGGGCTAAACTATGTCTGCAGCTATCCCTGTAGTAAAAAACCAACAGACCTGGGTAGATGTAGATAAAAATAGAACCTCTCCCATGATAGAAAGTTTGGAAAGTAGATTAATTTCCTGGGGAATAAACATAGAAAATCACCTTTATATTTTCATCAATGTCTTCTTGAATTTTAATTAAGAACAGTTTAGTTTAGAATAAAAACTTTTTTTAAAAAATGAAAATAATTTTTACTTGAAGTGTTTACCTTTTTTATAAGTCCCCAGTACTTATATTACAAGAATGCTTTTGTGGCAAAATGTTTCGTTTCATCCCTAGTCACTTGTCAACTAAATGCAGCAGATCAGAATTGGTCTTTTTTTTTTTTTTCCGAGCAACTCTAGTCTCAGTTCTCACAAATACCATCCAGAATGATATTCAAGGAGTCTTATTCAGAAACAAATCAAATTTTGTTTTTGTATCTCAGAAACAGGTGTCTAAAGGAGATGTTCAAAATAGTTTGGATGAGGTGTTGTCCAGAAATAACTCTTTTGTGCACCTCTGTAGGATTAGGAGTATCTCAGTATGGTCACAGCTGGGCAGCCGAGCACCCGCTTCAGGCTGAGAAGGCAAAATCCAAATGTCTTTCCACCTGACTCTCCTCCATGGATTATTCCATGCCACTTTTCAAAGTATTTGCAGGCAGTCTCAGTCTCAGCACAGAGTGGAGCAGTGGCTACCATCTTCTTCACAGCCAAGACAGAGGTGGAGGCACACCATTTGACATAATGACTTCATGGTACAAGAAGGGAGTAGGGAAAGCCAGTTCTAGTGTCTTCCTCATTCCAGTGTCACCCCTGGAGCAGGTAGAGTGACCTGGGAATTAAGCAGTAATTATTCTCAGCAGTCCTTGGCAAGGGGAGGTGTTGAGAATTTCATGCCCTGGTTGGTAGTCACCTCCTTCATGAACATACTTATTTACTTGTTCCTTACTTATGGAGCTTTTTGTGAATAATCTTCTGAAACATCATGCTGTCTCCTTCAACTCTAAATTCAGGACTGCAATACCTATGGCTTTTTTTTTGGACTCCCTGCTTAAGTGCTTTACAGCATCCCCCTTTCCTAGGTATAAAAAATTACAGGATGCTCCTTGTCAGCCCAGTGGTAGCACTGCAGAAAGGGTCAATAAGCCAGTCAGGTATTGTTCACACAACTCACCTTTGCAGCTTTCTCTCTTTAAATTGTTAATCCACTTCAGATCCCCCAGAAGGTCTTTGACATAAATCTTACCCTTGGGGTTGGCTACTTTGTGCTTCTGGGTGCAACAAAACAGATGGAATTGAGTTGAATTCTTGAAATGTAACAGAGGAGACTTAGGGGACTTGCCTCCTCTGACCACCTGTATATATTCAGGCTGACACCACACGTTTGAATCCTGGCAAGCCTGGAGTTTTGTCCTTTCCCTTATGCCTGGAGGTTACCTTTCACCTGACCTTCATCCAGGAAAGAGAGGGGGGCAATGCAGTGACTAGGAAATTTAAGACTGGTAGTAGTTTGTTTTCTCCCTTTTTTTCAGATGAATCAGCTTTTATCTCTGCAGTCTTTTTGTGTACATGTGTGTGCATGTGTGAATATGCACGTCTGAAGACTGTGCTTCCAAAACACAGGCAAAATACAGAGCTACATAGGAAAGAGAGCAACACGACTTTTAAAATTCTCTTAACCCATCCAAATTGAATTTGTGTTTTCAGATCTGGCAGATGGGGCATAATAACATAACCGATCATCTCAGCCTGCCTGGACACTCACAAGATGTAAACCTGGTTTAAAAAACCAAAACCAAAAAAACCCCAGCCTATTTTCAGAAATAAAAACAGTTTCCAGGTTAATATTCTTTCTCTTTTTCCTTCTCTTGCCACATTGCATGACATTGCATGCTCTCCTGGCACTGCTCCTCACCACCCACGAACCAAGAGATTAAACTCATTGGCTTTGGTCTCCCCATGAATCTGTATGAGTTATCAGGCAGCTCCAGCTATCCCTTCTGCACTATTTTTCACTGTAGCTTTGGCTTGCTAGAGTAACAGTAAATCTTTAGTTCATTTCTTTCCACATCCCCTTGATGTCGCTTGCAGGGTCAGAAAGAGGAAACCTCCAGCCCCACTAAACAGAAACTACTCTAAAGATGACAAATGCTCAAGGCATGAGCATCCCCAGAGACTCTCAGGTGTTATATTGTAGTGGTGACTGGATCAGCCAGGATACCAGTAACACAGTACAGACTTCTGGCTTGCTCATCCAGGTGAAAAAAATAGATGATTCTAACAAAAAGCCTACTTTATTTTCTGGGTACATTCCTTCATAGTAACTGACTGTGAAATGCCTAAGATAAGTATAATAAAGTCTGTTAATTCTCTTGCAGAACAGGAAGGCACATCCCTCCCTGCATTTCAAGCACCAGTAATTCCAGAACAACAATGAGGTTTTTATGTATGTATAAAAAAGATCTCAATGCATTATTGGGAATGATGTTTCAAACAGTAACCTGCTTATATCCAAAGTGAACTGAAAATGGCTCAAAACTAGAATGCCTTGCTCAGAGTTCTCAGAGCACTGAGGCTATTCCACCCAAACCAGGGTATCTTAGCTCAGTTCCATTCATGTGCTACACTGTCCTGAGGTATTCATGAAAACGAAATTTGCTCACAGGTATACCTCTCTAAATCAAATTTATATGATACTTCCGTTCAATATCACAGTCAAAAAGAAACAGTTTGTGCCAGCTACACTCACCTAAAGAAATGCAAAGAATAATAAGAGAAAGGTCATTTTCTAGCTGTGATGGTGATTTACAAAATAGTTACTGAGGACCCACTGGCACGGTGTTGTAGTATCCACATACCTTTACCACACAAATCCTTGGTAACACCTGCCTGCATAGTTGTGGCAGAGCTCTCTATACTGTATCAATGCTAAACAACTGTATTACTTGACAGAGAGTTTGTAAATCCTCTTAGGAAATGAAAATGTTTAACCAGGTCAATAAATGGAAAGGATAGGCAGGAAGTCATTTTAGCACAAATGCTGGTCATACCAGACCTTTGCATATATATGCATTGCTAAATCTAATTCCTGGCAGCAGGAGGAAAGTCCTTGCATATAGGTGCCCTCATTTGTTCCCAGCAGTGGGTATGACCTCCTTCAGAGGTTTCAAGAATTTTCCCTTCAATATGTACTTAAACAGAGAGCAAACCCTCCAGTAGAATATAGTTGTGCTTCATGGTAGCATAATTATGGCAAGCAATAAACCATCCTAGGTGCTAAATATTTCAGTGTAAATAAAAATAGAACACATAAGATCTAGACTTATCCTGTCCTTTATATTGCAATGCCTGGCTCCTAAATTTCCTCTCTTTGCCATAGGAAAAATCTTCTAAACAGAACTAGTCAAGAAAGAAAACTGTCCCTGTCTCTGGACACATTCTTCTTCCTGGCATCTAACAGACGGAGGAAATAAGTGATATGAAAAATACCAAAGAGTTCAAGGAGAAGAGCAACCTCTTGTAGCAGCCAATAGCAGTTCCAGAAACACATTCTAAATTTGCAATGCTCTCTATAAAGGACAGAAAACAAATTTTTCAATCTCCTTCTTTAGAAAGAAAGGTCAAAAGGAAGTCTTATCTAGTGCTGTCCATATTTTTTTTTAATTTCTTTTGTGGTGCAGAGTGTATACATTCTGCAAAACATATATTTCAGCAGGAAGTGATGGTTATACACCTCAGATTGTTTTGGTGTATGAACCTGTATTAAGATGACATAAGATGGCACAAAGCTAAAAACAACCCAGAGGGTCCTTTCTAAATTGTTCGGTTGTGCGGATTTTGTGAAACTGATGCCTAGCAGTATGTTATAGTATCTAAAGTATCTGTGTGTTGACAAGTTTGAGTAGTAGAGAATCTCCCTTCAAAGCAGTTAGGCAAATAAGACCTTCACTATGCACTGTATTTGCACATGTTTATGGCATATTAGATTGGACCTAATAGCTAAGTGTAGAACTACAGTAGGGGTAGAGGTATACTACTTTCATGTAAGTCTTTTCTGAAAAATAACTTGCAAGATCAGATTAAGATAATCCACAGCTTTTCCCAAGTACTAGCTAGGAGTTTCTGGCTCTAGTATGCAAGTGGGCACAAGATGAATCCAGTCAGGGACTTAAGAATTAATCATAACTTACCGAGTGAATGATATTTCAGCTGGATAAGGTCTACCCAGAATGCAAGGGCACTTAGGAAGCCATAAGGTAAGAACTCATGGTGTGTGGTTGGGTTTCAGCATGTATGGGCAGGGGTTAGCCCTTTGGTAGTAGTCTGAACTTAGATCAATTTAAACTTCTGTTATAACTCCACCACAAGGAAAATTAAGAGGAAAATTCCACTCCAAAGGAGAGTAATTGGGTGCAAAATGAATATTTTTGAATGACTAAGAAATTTTTTGTTTGTTTTGCTTCATCTTTAATTAGATGAGAGACAAATACTGCATTTCATGCTGTTAGGGCTCAATACCAGGCAATCAGCAATATAAACTTGAATGCTATTTACACTTGTTTTCTCTCCGCCTCACTCCCAAGTGCATTCTGGTTTTCTCACTCATTAAATAGTCACATACCGAATTGTTCTTGGTTTAATAAAATACAAAGGAAATTTCTGCATCTATTCTTTACACAAACACCTACTAAAATCTTAAGATTTACCCAACTCAGAATTACAGAGTATCTCTCAACATTGTTATTCATCATCACTATATTGAGCTTAAAGTTGACATACTATGCCAGTAAAGTTAAACAGGTATCTGTCCAACATTATCCCTGAGATACAGGATGCATCCACTGCTTCTGCTGCAGCAGCCTATTTTGGACATGCAAATTTAAGATGGACTTAAATTAGTCATTTTGCCTCAGGATGCAGAGTCCAGAGTTAGTCAAAGATCCATATAGCATCCCAAAACCAAATAATGAATTCCACTCAGGAAAAAGTTCCTTAAGTGGGAATAAAATTATTTCACATTTTATCTCCTAAGGTATATTTTTTACAAGGATACAAAACAAAGATGGTAAAACATCTTCCTCTGGACTAATGCCAGCAGTTTGGCAGAGAATCTCTTGGTGTGTTTTGGATACAGATAGGAAATCTGTAATGTTATGAGAGAGAGAATTATTACCCAGAATTGTTCCTTAGAGGACATTAGTAGAAACAGCTTGGAAAATATTTTCCTGGGTGTGATAGCTGTCAGATTTCTTCATTACATAGTCACAGAAACAAGAAAAAGGATGCTGTTTAGACTTGATTTTATCAAAAAATAAGACAATTCAGAAGCTTGTTGTAGAAAATAATCTTGGATTGAGAAGTGATGGGTTATTTCTGTTGATGTAAAATCGAACAATAAAAACAGAGGTCTGCAGATTGAATAACCAAGTGTTGAAAAATTAAAGAAACTTCATAGTAAAACGGGATGGATGAAGGCACACAGAAAAACTTGAAAGTGGACTTTCTAACAAAGGAGCTAACATGATCAGGAGTCCCCAGTGGTTGAAAACCCTGGACAAAGAGCTCTCTGGCCCACTGGAATATTTAGGGGAAAAGAAGTCTGACAATAACATGGGTACCAAAAAGAGAATGAAAAAAACGCAGACATCTATATGTACGTCAACTCAGGCAGTTTGCTGTGGTAATAACAAAGAAAATCAAGCTGTATTCAGCTCCTGAAAGTGAGCAGAGAGAAAATTTGTCCAGTCATATAAATAAATTATTATAGAACAGGGACACGAGAATACTAAAGAGGTAAAGAGTAAGATAATGTTGTAGTCCAAAGCTAAATATACTCTGGTTATCTTCCAAGACTGACGATGTAGAAAACTAATGAAAAATTAAACTAGATAATGAAAATGTATATTTAAAACTAGAAATTGTCACAAATGCAGTAGAGAAAAAGCTCACAGATCATAGGTCAGGTAGTGGGATAATTTCCTCTGAATTAGTACTGAATTTGTAAATCCCACCACAAGTATTTTAGCAAGTGTGTCTGCATAATTGAAGATAGCAAATGAGGTATCTATATTCAGGAATGTGATGTGAGCAATTTCAGGCCCTTCAGTCTAAACTCCAACATAGCAAGCTGGAGAACAGACTTGGAAGGAAGGCATAAGCGAAAACCTAGAGGTAGCTTAGTTGAAATGTAACATGGTTTGTTAAGGAGACCTCTTGACAGATTGACCTGGAAGCATTCTTTGATGTTTTTTGGCTAAACTAAATAAAGTATATCTAATTTATCTGGATTTCAGTAAATATTTTGATGTTCTTCTATAAATATGTAAATATTAGTTGAGCTGGCAAACACAGAGGTTAATAAAGGAACTGCAAGGAATACATTGTAAACAATGCATGATTTATTTTAATTATTTGTTCTTTCTTTATGTTATAGTCTGTTAAAAGAGTGAGTGCTTGAGATGCAATTCCTGGAAAGACCAGAGGCTTGTCTTAAGATCAGCAGCTTTGAGAGACTGATGTGAGTGAGACCAGTGAAGGAGAGAGAAAACACACAGGGCTAGGAGCTGGAGCTCAAGCAAAGAAACTCAAATTTTCCTGTAAGAACAGGAGAGAACAGGCAGGTGTCAGAGTAGACAGAAAGAATTTTCAGTCAGCCAGAGGTGACTGGACAATTTCCTGCAGCCCAGAAGTCGCTGAGATAACTGAGGCTAAGTAGAGAAAGAAATGGCTTTCTGCAAGGGCCAAGTGGACAGGAGGAAAATGTCATTTAGCCTTTTTTTACTACTCTGTCTTGCCTAGCTACATTGCATCTTCTCTGTTTTGGAAATTAATTATTCATATTCTAATTAAAGGTTATTTTTTGAGCTCAAAATTGCATGCCTTTCTGGGGACAGTTTGCAACAAGAAGGACTTGCCTACCTCATTTCAAAGGTGCAGCTGACTCAGGGTCCTGTCACAATGAGGAAGAGAATGACATGAACAGTAAATGAAAATGGGTAGGGCTGCAGGGAGAGAGATTTGGGGGGACAGAGATAAACAGTGCAGTTCAGCAGGAACTACTGTTTACATTAGTGACCATAAAATACTGCAGTCCATGCTGGTCCATGAAATCCATCCCTGATACAACACCGAAAGTAACATCAAGGCAGGGAATTATAAACTATCATACAAAGAGAAAGACATGATTAAAGGAGTAGAAAATATAAAGTAATGAAGCAATGTAAAACTAACTAGCAATATCGGTTCTGAACTCATAGGAAAACAAACAGTAAGTTAGGAGCTTTTTGTGTACAAACAGAAGTGAAGGATGATGTGTTTTTTAACTCAGGAATAACTCGGTAACCCATGTGATGTGGCCAGAGTAAGGCAAAGTGACTCTATAAAGATTTAGAAGAGAGATTTTAAGTAGAACAGTAAAATAGCTGATACTTGTCCCATTGTACAAGGCATTGCTAAAACCAGAAAAGACAGGGAGGAGGAATATAGGGCTGAGCTCTATTCTTTGTGAGAAGACTCTAAGTAAGCATGGCAAACTGAAGCCTGGGCATT
Source organism: Eurystomus gularis (assembly GCA_013400335.1). NCBI lineage: Eukaryota > Metazoa > Chordata > Aves > Coraciiformes > Coraciidae > Eurystomus > Eurystomus gularis. The sequence continues at coordinate 315,270 of VZZY01022065.1, read as the reverse complement.
CTATAAATATATAAGGCAAGTAAATTATAAGCATAAAAAAAAATAAGCTAAGGGATAAGCACAAGTCAGAAGTGAAAATTATGTCTAGAACGTTCCCACTAACACATTTACAGAAATTATAAGGTTTCTAACAGTCAGAGCAAAAATGGAACTTGTCTTCTGTTAAACTGTTTCAACATCTTCCCTGTCTTACTGTAGGAGATAACATGGAATTATGCAGCAGGTGCTAAATTATATCTACCTGAAAATCTGAGGAGAGCAAAAGCATTTTGGTGGGTTTTTTTCCCAAAATATCAACACTACTGAAGAAAAATGCTAAGTGAAAAGACTGCATAGTAACAATGAAAACACCGCTTTGGAAAAGAAATGTAATTAGATTTTCATACCTCTCTTTTCTCAGATGTTTTCCTATGTGGTTTTGCTTTTCTGAGAAGCCAAACATTTCATCAATGTCTGACCAAGCTTGTTAGGTGCCAGGTCTAATAGCAAGTGCAGTTAAAAAATCCTGCACTTTGCTACTTACTTCATTCTCATGTTCTTAACCCATTCCCATGTTCTTGTCCACCAAAGGCAAGGCACATTCTTCAGCTGGGTTTTGACTGGCATAGATAGTTGGATGTATACTTAAAAAATAAACTGCTATCAAAAATCATTGCTGATACTACATGTGTGAGAGGATGAGGAAAAGAATTAAACACATAAACAGACAGTTTTCATGTTCCTTAATCAATTACTAGAAAGCCCTGAGATATTATGAAGATTTAACTATAAAAGAAACTATCCCAAATGCCCCCAGCTGCTATTTAATGCCTAAATAAGAGATTAGTGTCTATCTAGGGCACATCTACATTTCATCACACTTTAAAATATGCCTTGTAAATTCCACTTACAGTGGCATGGCCTAACAATATTTGATAAAAAATGGTGTGTTATCATCTTTGGACTGTCAAGCCTGAATCTGCAGCATCAAACGGTACTATAAGCTTCACCTAAATTATGAATTGCACAACAAACCATGATTGATTCCTTTATTTCCATTTTAATAGCACTACAAATGGCAATATTTACACTCTTTTTGGCATTGCACCTCATTTTGGCACCACAGAGACTGATAAATAGCATTTTATGTCCATTACCAAGAACATAGATTGTTTACAATTTACTTAATCTTGACAGTTTAGATTTACATGAGCCAGATAGAGAATAAATTTGTCTAAAATCTAATATTTGTTTCCTTCAGTAGTTTTATCTTCAGAGTTGTACTTGGATGATAAAACTAAATAACAAGAGCAGAAAAAGTAGATTTAATCTTTTGGGACAAATCCTGCTGTTTGCTGCAGCCAAAAAAGCATCGAATCCTTATGAGGAGACTGATATGCAAAGCAGAAGAGAACAACGATCTTTTATTGTTAATGTATACTTCTGAATGGGTTTTTTTTTTACTACAATGTAGAGAATGAAGATCCAAAAGAATTATGGGGATGCAGAATAAAAGGTTAACACTTTTGAATTTTTTTATTAGTGTTACTGATGTTGATCTAAGTTTTCAAGACAGCTCTTTCGCAAAGTCACTGAGTAAATGACATAATACATAAGCCAAATGGATAAAGAACTGATCAAAATATGTTCCTTTTGAGTTTACTAATAAATGAATAGGATTCAGCTGATTCTATTAATCTATTTTTCTTCTGCAGTATTTACTTTTCAATACTTTATAGAAGATACCTCATTTTTGAGATGCCAAGCATACATCAGTATGCCTTCTTATTAATCTGGCCCTGCTGTGATCTATCTAGAACTTAAAAGTTCTAGAATATTTGATGTTTAATGAATGTTTAATGCTGAATTAGCATTACAGAATCAGCAGAAGAATCCTTGTCATACTGCAAGTAGATGACCAGCAGACAAACATTTACTCAGAGGTGTCAGAGTGATCTTATCAGGACTAATTTAAGATGAAGTCAGTGCAGTGCAGACAGGGGTTGCAGACATGGATACCTGGATTCAGCTGACACCTACTAAAGACAATTGTTTTAGAAACATCCTTGGAGACTCTCCTGAAAATCATTTCTATATGCCTCTCCTGTTCTGCCATTCTTCCCCAGTCATCTGTTGCAAGCTATTTTCAGAGATAGGATGGTGGTCAAGACTGGCCTTTGCTTGGATTTATCACAGCCCCTCTTCTGATATATTCTTATATTAAAAGCCAAATGATACATCAGAAGTTATTACTGGTGAAAAAGGGAGGATTCAATTGCAAGGACTCTTCCAAGGATGTTCCTTGTGAAACAGAGAACTGAACCTACCACAACCAGCTATGCAATTCCAAGAGCTGCTTTAATATCCCTCCTGCTCTGTAGGCACTATTTTCTTCTTTCTAATCACCTCCATTACTATGAAGAGTCAACAGCTTAAGGGCTAACCAAATGGAAGTGAAACCCTTCTAGGCTAATGCTCTTGCTTTTTTGTCCATTGCACTGTTCTAAGGTAGCCTCCCTAAAAGCTGTCCTTAGACTGAAAGACTTCATCTCTTTCTGAAAGACACTTTTCTATGTGACATGAGCTTCACAGTTAATGTCCTTTCTTTGTATTTAATTTATTCTTGGAGAGGAAGACCACAAGTAACTAATGTTCCTTAAGAGCAGTCGCTTCCCAGTATTTCTCCATAGAAATTATCCATTTAATTTTATACTTTAAAATATCCTTAAGTTAAAATCACATCATAGAAGAGGCATTCAAGCATTTGCTTCTTCATGTAAAGTTTTAGTAAGAGTCCCTGAACCCAAAAGGAATTTTGGATTTTCAACTAAAGGCTACAGTATTAAAAGCCCTTGCATATCTTTCACTACTGGCTAAAGAAATACCTTCAGGTTTATTGAGCAGTCAGTAATATGTAAGATTTTCTATACTGCTGGATGATCCAAATTTCAGAACATCTGGAAGAGAGATAACATGATAAATAAAAATTAAATTGTGCCTGTTGTCTCGAACCAGCGTACTGTACATAAGGCATTCAAAATGGGCAACAGTAATAGCTCCTAGCAGGCTTGTGTTTTGAAAGCACTGCACAGACATTCATTAATCTTCATGATACTTACCAGGCAAGAGAGCAAGTACAGTTATAGTCATTTGACAGGTAATATGAGAAAAATCAAGCCCCAACTTGTTGAAGACTGTGTGATAAGTAACAAAGTGGGTATGCACTAAGGACCAGAAGGCCTGTATGCCCTATTGTGCCCCATAGCAATCCCATAATATAGATAATTAGCTATCAGACTATGATAGCACTCATGGTGAGGGGTTCTGCCTACGTTCTAACTGGACTTTTTCATATTACTTAGCTTCCACAGAGTCTCCTGTGGGGCCTTTCAAAATAGAACTTGTCTAGCAAAGTATTTGGGAACGCCTCTAAGCTGATCTGAAATCCTTTAGAGGACACATCACCTGAAGCCTGCCTTCAGCTAATCCATCAAGCCAGTTATTTTCTCATGCAAAATGAACATGAGCTTTACCAGTAGGGTTGATCAATCCTAAGCAAGTGTGCCATAAAATTTTTACCTGTCCACTCCAATCATGATACCTTACTAAAGATGAGACAACTGGAATAGTGGGCTGCCAGAGAGCACAGCCTGCCAGCGCTTGGGCAGCTGAACTCCGCTGCATGTTTTCAGCTGTTTAGCTCAATGAATATTGCTTGCGCTCTCCTGGCTACTACCGAGTTGAGACTTGTACAGTTTTGTGTGGAAGAAGACAATGCTGTGCTATGCCCTGATTTCACTACTCAGGCATGGCTCTAGAGACTTCCCCCAGCTGAATTGTGTGGAGAGTATATTTATTTTTTAAAAATCACAAATCAGTTTCTCCTCCATAAGAGTAATCAGAAGGAAAAAAAAAAACACACTTTTTTGAGACTAAGGAAGATTACCAGCTCTCTCAAGATCATGGATGTAGGAAATAAGCAAGTCTGAAGATTTACATGATGATGTTACAATTTAAAAGCCCAGCTCAATTCCTTGTGAAGAACACTTTGCCTTCCTGGCCTGGCTGCCCTGCTCATAGTCAGGAAGAGAGGGATAGAAAGGGAGAATAAAACAGTGAAAGAATTAGAATCGCCTATTAGTTTAGTAATCCTTTAGAAGTTGTCATCTTTTCTGTCACTGTAGACAGATAGGATTTGGTTTAGATTCTCATTTCTATTATAGTTTTTAACGCATCCCTTGCATCCAGTATAGATTTCCCAAACACTTGTTTTGCCTAAATCCCTTAGTACGGATGAGGTGCTATTCTCTGTGTGTTGACACAAATGCATATAAAGTTTGAAGTATCAGTACAGAGAATTTGATTTTATTGCTTCAGCTATCCTCAATGTTATCTAGCTACAATTGTTTATCACTTAAGAACACAACAGTACTTCAAACTTTCTGCTTTCAGTGTATTCACATTTTATGGCATTTGTAAAATACTATAATTCAACTGAAAATGGGACTTTACTGCTCAAAACAGACCAAATTTACCTCTTATGAAACACAATAATTTTTACAATTCTGCATCTGATCTTTTGGTAATTTCCTTTTCTTTTTTTTCTTTCTTTTTTTTTTTTTTATGATCCAAGCAGAAACATTGCTATTGTTAGGGAATATAGTTAGGAAGTTGTGTGCTGGGCAACATACTTCTTAGATGATACATTAGAAATCATAATGTTTCTATCTTTTCCTATCTTTAAAAACTAGCAGGAAGTATTAGCACAATGGACTAGCTGGTTTTTTGTAACATATGACAGCATGTCATATGCAGAGAATGTTGTATAACCAGACCTTGAAATCTGGCCAAGCTCCCATATAAAAACTTCAATAACCGGTCATATTGCAGTCAATAGTTCTTACCCATGACAAATATTGTTGTCCACTTTTGTTCTGCTAAGAAATCCTCAACAATAAATCATAGAATGGTTTGGGCTGGAAGGAACCTTAAAGATCGTCTAGTTCCAACCCTCCTGCCACGGGCAGGGACACCTCCCACTATAGTGTATAAATATATATGGCAGTCCAAACCCTAAATATTTGTTTATTTAAAACTCACTGAAGAAATCAGATCTGTTCTGCACTGAGGTGTGGGCTGTGTGAGGGGGCAGACCCCTGCGCAGGGAAGACATCAATGGGAGTGGCCAGTTTCTTGTCAGTGGCACAGCACAGATTGCCAAGAGGGAAGCAGAAAGAAGCCAGACCCAGCTGGTCCATGTGTTCATCAGTTACTTGGCCAGGCAGGATTTGCATGGAGCACAGGTAAGGCAGGGTAAAGTGTTGATGGACCTGCAGCCAAGCCATGGCTAGCCATGGCTTACCCTCCCAGTCTTTGACCATCCAGCAGGGCAAATGCACACAGAAGTTAAATATCAATTCTATTGTATGACTGATTTTCAGAAAGGCTTTTCTGGCTGAAGTCAATGGCACTTTTCCCCTTGTATTCCCTGACTTTTGTGGAGATCTGAGATGCAGAGAGGACCCAATCCTTGTTCCTGTAGTCCTGGAGGCAGGACCAGCAAGTCACTTCTCACAGCAACCCATGAGTGGGCTCCTTGCTCTTTTAATTAATAACATCAAGGGTCACATCAAAGGGCGATCTTTCCTTGTCTCCAGAACTGCTGCTTTCCTTGGATTTTTTGCATGTAAACTTCAAGCTTCTACTGCACTGGTCTGCACTGGTATACAATTCACAGACAGTCCCTTATCTCCACTTTTTTTCATTTGAGACAGTAACGTGAACCATTCAGTCTATATTTGCAACAAATAATTTGTCTTTTGGGACCAATTTTGGGGACTGGAGCCCTCCATACATTTTTGTTCTGTTTGCAGCTCCCTGCTGAGGGCAGCAGTCCTGCCTACCTCAGGGCAGTTTGGGCTGCAACCTCCCCATTTGCTGTGCCAGTGGGGACAGACAGATGGCTGACATCTGCAGGCAGTCAGCATGGGGGATGGCAAGAGGAGGGTGGTAGCATTCCTTTCATCTGTCCTGTGGATCAAGTAGCTGCACAGAGTTAACAGAAACAGGATGCAATCCAGATATGAAAAGGAGATAGTAATGTCTCTTACCTGCCAGTTCTGAGACTGAAAAGAGTGAAGGAGGGACGTAATCAGTAAAGATGTCCATGTCAAAATGTGGTTAAAATCAGCATAAACATATTCTCCTGTTCAATTTCTTTTTATTGATGCTTAGTCCTTATACAAATGCATTACGAACTTTAACCTGCCTATTGGAGAAACTCTGCCATTAATGCTTTTTTCTGTGACTGTTAGCAACTACAGCGCATTAAAAATATAAAAAATAAATACTCCTTGATAAATTCAGCAAAACCATACAGAACATGAAGCACCATACTTTGTACAGATACCAAACACACACCTTGCTCATTGCATTATGGTTACTTGGTGAATGTGATACAGAAAGGCAATGGAAATTAGTTTTTCCTTCTTCCAGAGTAATTTGTGCCTTGGTAGCTGGATTCTCTGCTTCTTCCTCAAACAGTAAAACTCCTGAAGTAACCAGTATTAAGTTGCTTCTTATTGCACAGCAGAACATGGTGAGAATTCCCACTGGGCCTACCAAATTCTAATATAAAATAGAGAAACTCTCTTTTGTTTACCCATAATTTACATTGTAATGTGTGTGACAAAGCTAGAAAGTCCCAGAGGGCAAAGCCATCTCTCCTGTCAGTTTGGATACATTCTCATAGATCTTATGAGTGTCTGAGATTTTACAGTTACGTTGCATACCCCAAGGCAAGTAAAAAAGAAAAAAAAGAAGAAAAGGAAACAGAGACATCTCATTGTGTCAGTGATTTAAGAACAACTTTGTCTCTTGTATAAAATTTCTCGATTTTTGGTGACACTATGCAGACACATCAGATTTTGGATGAGCCTTCTTCCTCTGCCCAGCACCAGAAAAATCATTTTACAGGAAGATAAGTAATGCTGGGATGCTGGGGAGGGTGGGGAGAGGTGCAGTTGCACGCATACCAGAACAAAGAATTAAAATGGTCTTTACTGTCTCTCTTCTGCATTTTAGCAGATTAACAACAATAGAACTAACTTATTGGAATAACAAGTGTGTGGAGTTTTCGATCTTCCTTTCCCCTCTTCCCCCATAATTTTATGATGAGACTAAAGTGACAGCAATGGACACAGAAGGAAGAAACTGTCATGGCATGGTTAACAGCAGCACAGCTTCTCTCCTACTGTTTCATCCATATGGTTCAGAGATTAAAGGCAGGAACCACTTTTCTAACAGAGTATATCCTTTTTCCTCTCTGCTTAGGTGTCTAGCAAGCCTCGTTGATCAAGTCCTGGTAAGAAATGTTTGTCTTATGAGAAATCATTTACTTGGAAGACAGTTTTCAGGTCCCTAACAAGATTTTAAATAATATTCAGGCACAGGAATCTAAAGGATGCTGAGGTGAGAAGCTCACAGGGGTTTTTATCACAGAAGCACATGTCTCAGGAGTTCTGCATGGGCCAACAGTTTGTCCTACACAGTTCAATATTTTAATTGCTTGTCTGGAATCACACACCTTAACGGTGAATAAAGGAAGACTCGTGGAATGATGTGAATCATTTAGCAAGGTGTATACCTGAAACTAAACATTTATAGACAAAGAAAGAATCTCAGATGCAATTTAGTGTTTCATGTTTGGTTTTAATTTTTATGTGATTAACTTTTGCATTTAAAAATTTGCTTCTTTCCTCGAGAAATTCTTATTAACTTGGTCCAATTCCTGCTAATATTTGTAGCCAAACAAATGTGTTTGAGGGAACGGTGTTATTACCATTCCTTTTTATCCAGTAGCTTAAGCAGTTATTCACTGCATGAGAGACCAGGGATCAAGCCTTTCTGCCTGAAGGGATCTGAACTCACATCTGCCACAGACCAATAAAGTACTATCAGTCTGTTAGAGCTGCTGTGCTCAGCGTAAACTATTTAAAATTCATTGAGCCATCATATGAAGGAGTGAAGTACTTCACTACCTAGCTCGATCTGCTGGGAATTCTCATAGGATGTAGGACATTTTCATTCTGGTTCCTGCTCCAGTGAGTCTTTTAATATTAATACAAAACAGCATATGACCAACATGACAGAGGAAGGACACCTCACTGTATCATGATGGTATTTATACCAGCATGGTATGTATTTAGGGAAGCTTCCTGAGATGTATTGGTTCAAATCTGCTCAAGTAAAGCACAGAAATAAACATGAGCCTTTGGCCTTCCTGAGGATTTTGCTAACCCCTAGAAATTGGATGAAAGAAGATCAATGACTAAACTATCATTAATTCTAGCTCTTCATTTCATTGCTTGTCCTAAAGTGTCTGAAAATCAAATATTCTGTTCACGTTCAATGTAATGCTTCAGTAAACACATGACAATTTTTCACTTTTTTTCTAGTTTGGCAAAGAGAAAACAAACCAAAATATAAAAATTGTTTGAACTAAATGAATTTTTATTTATTATTTTATTCAGCTGGAGAAGAGGAAATAACTACTCAGAGATCTTCAATTGCATCTATTTTAGGGGGAACGGATCCTCAGCACTATATTCAATTGACACTTAAAAACTTACCAAGCTTTTAATGTGCACTTGCTGAAGTCTGAATAATTGCATTGGTAGTGACTGAAAGCTAATTATGTGATTTTAATTACTGAAGGGGCAATCAATCTCTGTTCCCTCTAGCTATTGCTGTGCAGAGTTCTATTTAGTGCCCATTTCCCTCATTTTTTGGGTGAAAAATATTGACTGGATTAAGTTTATCCTTGTGGATTGTTATATAGTGGATTTTTGGAACAAAATAATCTAATATCAAAATGAAGTGGTCTGCTGTGGCTTATCCAGTTTTAGATTCTGAAGAGTTTATCCCCTTTACCATTTAGTCTCCTGCAGATGAGGATGTAAACATGAAAAGGAAGGGAGGGTTGGAAGTTGTCCACCTCTCTGGTAAAGTGATATGTGTTGTTCAATTCCAAAGCAACTGTATCTTGCAAAGTGAAAAAAGTCTTTGATTTTTCTTTCAGTCCTACTTCAAGTCACTCTGCTATAAATTAGGTTTAAATGAGAGCCCAAGACAACCCAACTCATTGCCTATGTCCTTGTTGCCACTTATTATGTCACACCTGTATTCTGCAACCACTTTCACACGTACCTAACTATATTCAGTGTGACCACTCTTGCTTAAATTCCAAACTTTTGTAATCCTCAGATAAACTAGGATAGAAGGATCATACAACTCCCTTTGCAGTATTATCTCACTGTCTTGGAATAACAAATCCAGACCTTTTATATAAGAGGATTTCTGGTAGGTATTTGACATGTTCATTTTTCTTAAAATCATGTAGCATTTGGACCTACCGACCAATCCATTTAATCTAAGTGAGTTTCACTGTTCCCACTGTAGTTAATGAGGGATAGTAGCAGTTAAAAAGAAAGTCATTTCACTTGGAGACTTTCTCTTGGCTGTGATTATAAAGAGGATCTAGGTGATTTGCTTAGACCTTTAAATAACTAATACTAGTTGAGCTGAATTCCATATGGCATTTAAATATATTAAGCCTATCTCTAAGCAGAATTAGGGTTTGGAAGTCATTGCTGTTTTTCAGGCTTCATGGTCTGGCCATTTTTGTATTTCTATATGTTCATGAAAATATTTCACTAGTACCTGGCATAGCTGCATTTAAATTAATGATATGCTGCACAAAACACTTGATTATATGGAGAATAACAATTTAAACAATTCCAATGCCATAACTTATTCTTTATATCCAATAGATTACTTATGCAGCAATTAATGAATAAATCATAGAATGAGCTTAAGGATGGTTTATTTTTCTATATGGGGAAATCTTTATTGTCAATTTTATGTCATGCACCAGGTCTTTAGAAAATAACCAAATAAAATCTGTTGAAAGATAAAAATAGATTAAAGGTCACTTTGGCTTAGGAGTCTCAGTGACATATAATCATCTTAGCTTCATCCTACTGCAGAGAATACTTTGACTAGAAGGGCACTGAGAAGACCTATTAGAAGTTTGTGGAGCTTTGAAGTATTACAGAAGTCAATCCTGGCATGAGCCAGAATCACTAAGATTCATTCCTTGTCCATACTATTTTCCCTTTTCAGGGAATGACTACTTAAAAATCCTTCCACAGCAGAAGTTGCAGTTACTGAGGTTCATTTCTTGTGAGCAGCAGAATAGAAAAAAAATGATAAAGAATTGAGATAAATGTGCAGAAAACTATTCTGCAGATGCTGGTCTTTCTATATTAATCAACAATTTCTTTGAGGATATTATATATATTGTGCTGGCATATAGTTTTTCATCTGTATTTTTACTGGCTGTAACTTCAGAGTTCTTCCAGTTTCACCTGGCTGACTCTTAATTCTCAGCTATTCCAGCTGAGCTTATTTGAGAGCAAGAGAGGAGGAAAGAGAAAAGAGTTCAGAAAGAAATCAGCCTGTGAGAAAGTGCAGGAATATTATCTGAAAATATGATTCAAACTGTCACCATGATTAATATTTTTGGCCTTACTCTCATCTTCTGCTCATCAAGATTCTTTTTGCCTGTGGTGTTGGAACCAGCAAAATCACTTGTTCTTGATTCTTCTTTACCTACCAGTCTTTTACCCTTTTGCTCCATCCTTCTGAACTTCTGTCTTGAGTTTTTTCACTCTTATAACCTCCACTTTTCCCTTTTCATCACCCATGAGCCATCTTGCTCACTTTGATCTTCAGCACCATTCATCTGAGAGAGAAAGGTGGCTTGAGTTAGTCACTTGCTATCACCAAAGACTCTCTGCTCAGCCTGCTGATCATTTCCCTGCTTATGCACAAAAACCACACCACCTTCTCCAGACCTCATTTCTGCAGAAAGCTGATCCTGAAGGTTCCACCCTGGCCCAAGTAAATGTACTCTCATCAATCAAAATACGCTCAAAACTAAACACAGAGCAGAACAGAGGTTTTAATCTAATTTCCCTGATTTTTATCTAATTAATTCAACTTTGGTAAATGAGGAAGGTGATAAAGAAAAAAGATGTGGATCAAGTGCAAGCAATTTGCAGATCTGGTCTACAGACACAAGCCACATCAGGTTTCAGAAAAACAAAAAGCAAAGTGCAGGCCTGCTCTGAGAACAGTACAAGAAGATACAATAGCTTGACTGAAGGAAATTTTCCTAATGCAATTATTTTTTATCTTGGTCAGTTGTAACATTTATACTAGAATCATACATCAGAGCTTGGGCATCAAGGAATCATAGCTGATTATTACATTCCAAATAGGAGAGTGGAGAAATGCCATCTTAAGGATTTACTTTTAAAATTTATTACTTTTCATTATCTTAAGTTATTTCAACATTTAAAGCATGAAGCTTGCCAATTCGCTAGTCTGTCCTCCCTTTTTAAATCCATCATCTGTCGTACTCTAATGTAATTTCTGATCAAGTATGTTATAACACAGCTAAAAATGTGGATGATTAAACAATTTTGTCTACTTGCATCCATAATTAGAAAGTTAGGAATTAATCTCCTAAAATAATTCAACCTATAGCTAGATAGAAACATTCATTAGAATTCAGTATTACTACCAATCACTACAGTATTTATGAGGAATTAGGAAAAAAAAAAGGAACAACATATATAAAGGACAGAAATGATGACAAAAATAAACTTCCCTCAGTGCTTTGTGCTTCATACAATCAATTTTTGCTTTGTCTCTAAGGGATTTTCTTCTTGACAAATCTGAAGTCTAGCAAGTGCTAAGATTATGTTCTACAGCTGAATCAGCTGCAGCACCAATTCATCAAGACCGCATACATCTGGCAGACTGTTTTACAGTTCATATAGTTTATTTGCTTGCTAAGGTAGCTAAAACCCAAGTTTTTACTTGAAGGGATTATCTACAGATGTTCCCTCTGATACAAAAATTGTGTATGTTTCCCAGGAGCTACCTTGTTTACTTAAACAGGGCTGTATCAAAAGCTGTGCATTGAAATCTGAGTGCTCAGCACTAGGCAGTCAGGTTTTTCTGGCTTTAAAAAATGCTACAAGCTGTGCTGAATAAGGCTGCAACTGAATACTAGGTAGTCGAAGAAAGCAGGAATTGCTTTTTCATTTTTTATTGTTTTGGGGTTTGTTGTTTTGCTAGAAGGCCAGCCAAAAAAAGTTTCTTAGTTCTCCCTACATTAAAGAGCTTTCCTTGACACTAGAACAACAAATAACTGGATCAGTTCCATAATGTACTATCTCTCTTGTGTTCCAGGAAGATACTTGGTTCTGTGAAATCATGACACGGTTCATATAAAGCAGCCATCTCTTTCCATACTTCTGTGGCTGAGTTGGTACACCAAACTTAGCATCAGCTGGCATGTCCTGACAGGGGGGAGCCAGCAGAAGATGACCCTTTTGCCTATAGTGCCATTTCTATCTTAGACCTTAAAGTCAGGAAGATAAAATAGGGGTAGGAACCCACTTGAATAGTTCATGTCTCAACTTTCAATATGACTTCATGTGGGCCTGGATGATAGGAACCAGAGAAGCTGTTTTCCAGTCCCCCTAAAATAACTCTCAAAGTTCTTACCCAGTCAATAGAGAAAAAAAAAATTAGCTGGAGAAGATCCAGTCTGCCTTGTAGATGTGGTGCTTAGGGACATGGTTTAGTGGAGGACTTGGCAATATCAGGTTTGCAGTTGGACTTTATGATCTTCAAGGTCTTTTCCAATCTAAATGATTCTCTGATTCTATGAAAAGGGTTTCTTTTCTTCAGTGAGTTACATGACTGAAGAGGACAAGTCCTTTTGCTTAGATTTGCAAACTGCTACTTTCACCAAGAGTACAAGTGACTCAAATGGAAATGTTAGATAACTTCACCCACCTAGCATCCTATTCAAAGGGCTGTTCTACAAAGGTAACTGGAAAAGATCAAAGGGGATTATGGCTGGGCTTGAAAGGCACATTGCCTGAAATCTCCCTGGGATAAGAGTCATCTCTTTAGTCAGTCTGAGGAGAACTGTGTCCACACGTCTCCAGTTCCACATGAGTACCTTTAGCTTCAAGACATGGAATGCGCATGGTGACAGCAGTCTTTCCCTGCATCCCTGAAGAGGTGTCACTAGGCAGAGAGGGTCATGTACCATGAGAGCAAAGAGTCAGAAGAGAGGAGAGAGCCAGATTCCTTCCTGGGAGAGGTTTACATGGTTACAGGAACCTTCATAATTGTTTTAGAAAAATTAATTTTTTTTTTTTTTTAAGTTGGAATAATCTTGGGCAAAGGGAGGAAAATCCTTCCTTCATCTTTCCCACCTCTTCCCAACTGGGTATTAAACTAGCATTGATTTACCTTTTAGCTGACCTCCCTCTTGCCCTGACATTGTCATGCTTTTATTTATATATAAAAAAAGATGATAAAAGGATGCTAGGTGTAGAACAAAGAAACTTTGGACTGTAAAACCTGCCTAGCAGAAACAGCTCTAAGAGAAACTGCACAAAAGTTGAAAAGCACCTGTGATACGTCAGGGCTAGGCCAGAGGAAAGAAGTTGTTAATGGTTTGCTCCACACTAGTGCTGGTGCCAAAACAGATGTGAAGTTGGGCCTCTTCTCTTTTAGCAGGTTCCTCATCTTTTCACTTTGAGTATGCAGCTGCATGCATTTTGGTTCTAAATGCCCTTATTCTGATTCCTTTGCATTTTCCATTCTAGGCTTCTTGATTAGTTATTTGAGGCCAGTATGTTTACGGTTGTTGTAAAAATTTGCTCTGGCACCTAAAATCTTTTAGAACTTAGAGAGGGATAAATGATAGCACTTCACACTTTCCGGCTAAACTGCAATTCATGAAGAGTTAAAGTAAAAATCCTTTAGATATGTGCCCACATACAGAATTGAAAAATTTCCATCACAGTCATATTCATTCAGGTACCTGAAATTATCACCCACTCAGCTTTCCTGTTCAGATTAATGATAATCCTGGTATCTACCACAGGTATTCAACACTATAATGTTAAGGGAGACCTGCAGGCAGATGAAAACTAGACAAAAACTGTCTTTGTGGGAAAAAGAAAAAAAAAAAATAAGAAGAGGCTAAATGGCCTCCAGGAGAACTAAAAAGTATTTATTATTATACAAGAAGCTTTTGAGCTGTTTTTATTCAGCATGAAAGGACAGTAAATCCTTGTAAGTTCCAGCTGCCCTTGAATTACAGACCTTAGCTCTACTGTCATGTAAGAAGATGAGGCTGCATCAGGTAGTCTTATGGCAGTAGGGTTAAAAAAGTCAATTCAGTCACTTGTACCTGAATGATTTTTGATGCGTTATTTACAGGCCTAAAATGGTCCAATATGGCATGTTTCTCCCCTTTGCTTTCTCCTCAGATGGTAGTTACTCGTGCAGGGAAAAAATATATATATAGATATGCTGGCAGCTGAAAAGAAGTAAACTTGAGAGCTAGGAAAACAAATAACAATGATGTTGTGTTGACATGTCCATTTGTTTCTAACAGAACTTCACATGGTATATAAGTAGTAAGGTGAAGCCAATGAATTAAAATTGCATAGAATATATTCATATTCCAATCTGAAGACAGCAAAGGATGAATGTATGCTAGGTGCAGGTTAAATGACACAGAAAATCAAGTGATAAGACATCTCAAGAGCTTCAAAGTTTGAATGCTCATCCAAACTTTCCCAAACTCTTCTGTCCCATACACATTCAGCTCTTGGCTGTTGTTTAAAAAGTGCCCTTTAGGTGAAGTGTTTTTTCTGAAATGCCTTTGAGATCTGCTTTTCCTTCCATCTTCATATGGTGGGAATACTGGTCATTCCTACCCTGGCAAACCGAATCCAGCAGAGTGCCATAACCTTCTCTTGCTTCTTTAAAATGACGTTGAAGGGTCCTCATAAAGGTTTCTTCCACTACTTAGATTGTAGGTTTCCTATTACACCTCAAATCCAGTGATTTATGTTGTTGTTGACTCCTAAAAAAAGAACTGTTCTCTAACATTGTGCTTCTTTCTGTTATCTTTCAACCAGCAAATGTCTTAATACACCTGCAGATATTTTAACCATACCATTTTATTAATTTCATGCAGTAAGTATTCTTAATAGATCTTGGTGACTCTTCTTCACCGAATAATCTTGAGCAGAAGAGTTATTTGAGATATAAAGCAGCTTGTAGCTATTGGGTTCTAGAAGATGCATTTTCAAGTTCCTTCAGGTAGAAAAAAGTTGAATTTCAGCTTACTCATTGTTAACAAGTGCTCCGACCCGTAGCTGAGCTTACCAATAGCTGAGTAAAATACTAATGTCCCCTCAGTAATGATTTATCCAGCTTTGTCTCTATTGACTGTGAGAGAAGTGCTTTGAAACAGAACACTGTGGGGGGGAAGAGTTGGGGCAGGGGAGTTGACTGGATAGAATATTTCATCCAACATGAATTAGTCGACTACGCTTTTTTTTTTTACTATTTTGGCAAGAAAAAAAAATAATTTCATATTTCCATTCAATTGGATTTGAAGTCTTCACTTTCTCTTCTCCGTTATAAAGGAAAAAATTACATAGATAAGTATTATTAATGAGACTATAGTTTTAACATAATAGGATTTTTTAAAAATTACAGAGGGATCAGAAACACTGGTCAGGCATAGGTCCAGTACAAGCACATTTGGGGGAATCATGGTCTGTGAGGATTTGAAGAAGCTATATGCGGTATAAGACTGAAGTGAGGTGTTACAGGATCGTGTAATTGTGCATCAATTCCCCACGTAGTCTGAGCAAGGCCAGAAACAGCATGGGATCTGAAGAAGGAGCAGTTACCGACAGCAATATAGATGTAAGGAAGAATGGAGACTAAGATATAAGTGTTTTCAATGGACTGGTGGCTTTATTACCCGTGCTAATTTGTGTTATGTTAGAATAACCCCTTCACCCAAGTTAATATTTTCAATGTATGCGAAGACATAATCTTATAATATAATCTTATATCACTTTAGCTATGACAAATTACTACTTTCCTTATGTTATGCATTGCTATTTGTATATTTAACACAAAAGGCAGGTTCTCTGACTTTTAAAAACATACCATTCAAGTCATTTATTTTATTCATCCATTACAAATTTTAAGAACCTCTTCTGAAGTACCACGATTTAATCAGGTACCCCATATGCCACACCTGCCCATTGACTGTCATGGTACTCCCATGTGAAATTTTTAGAAAGAAAAATTCCTCTGCTGAGATATTGTTATGAGACAGATGATCACACAGATGACCAGAGCTGGAAAATAATTCTCAATTCATCTTTACCCTCTGAACGTAGTTCCCCTTCCTAAGCCTCTTCTGATTTCCTTTCATTCTTCAGCTTTATCTGACACTGGAGCAGTATGATTAAATATATCAAAGTACATATTTAAAGCTCAGTGAAGTCATGGGCCCCTCTCCTCTGGCTGAAGCAGGCATTGGATCAGGATTCACATGGGTCAGCATAAAATCACCAAGGGATCCTTTATTTACATGCAGATTCCGACCTCATGATCTGCCAACAGAAGTGAAGAATAGCACTTATGGGGTAAACCTCTCCCCACAAAGGAGATGAAATGCTTCTATCTATTGTTAATGGAGAGGGTACATCTAATCTATCACAAATACCATGGAAAAAAACATCCTTACTCTTGGCTGGCAATCTTTCCCCTCTGTTTCAAAGGTTTCTTGAGTGTCCCTATACCAGTGGAGCCAGAAAATCACTGAAGTTCTTAATGCTGCTGGAAAGGCTCTGGAGCTGAGTGGTGGGCTGCCCACAGCATCTGTGCATAAACAGGCCATCTTGCCATAGATTGATAGCTGCAGGAACTGCATCTGATATTCTTTCTCATTTTCAGATTGTTCCTTATTCTTGAGTCAGTGGTAGACTTTTGCTTCTGGGAGTGCATGTTGCTCTTTGTCGACTCTAAAATTGTTCAGAACTGCTGCCCTGAAAGAATGGGCAGTCCAAATAAATAAAAAGGGAGGTAAGTCACCAGGTCAGAAATCACCCAGGAGCCTAGTCACAGGATTCAGGTTGCTGAAATCCTACAGCACTGCCTGGTACATGATACTATTTTGCCTTCCATCATTAATGCCCGCAAATGCTCCTCATCCATTTAAAAGGAAACGCCGTTTATCCAACAAACTACAAAAGCACAGGCTGCACGGTCCTTAGTGTCTTTACATACACTTCCCTCTAGTGTTAAAAGGGAGCAACTCAACATGCTGCCTGGAGCAATTAGCTTGCCTTGATAGTTACACTTAATGAGAACACCAAACTTCTCTCTGCAGTGAAATGATATAATGATAGTGCCTTAAGCACCACAGGAAGGAGGAAAAAAAAAAAAGAGAGATACTATCATTTACTGTCTTTCCAGAGATATTGGCAAGTCCAGAGAAGCAACATAAAGATTCAAAGCCATTGCATATACATTCAATTCTGTCAGGCATTTGTGCTCTACAGCTGTGTGTTAATATCAGACCTGACTTTCAATCATCACCTAAGACAGCACGGCTGATATTAGGAGTATTCCTAAAGCAGAATGTGTTTGGGTCTGAAGATCAAGAAAGGACATACTGACAAGTAGCACCCTTCAGTATAATAACCTTGGCAAGCCAAATTTAGAGGACACATTTTGCAAGCCTTTTATTCTAGCACCGGTCAAAGAGGTGACTTAGTTTGTTAAGGCATATGCTGGCTTAAAATTTTAAATGCTATAGGATAACATGAAGTGAAAAATTCTTGCTAACCAAAGACAGAACCTTTAAAGAAATCTGTATATAGTGAATAGTGCACTTGAACTAAAAGAACATCTCTCTGAAAACAGTCAAACCTTCCAGTGGGTTGGCAAAATTCACTCAACAACAAGACCAAAACTCTTTCACTATAAAAAAATATATGTTTGTGCCTGAACCAGTGGGTGTATGGTTTGGCTTGTCACTCTCTGAAGTCACCTCTACTTGGGAAAAGTATTTCAATTAACCAACATACAAAGGTATCACCTTAGCTACTCTAACCACTATCCTTATGCAGATTGTTCTGTCTTTCTTATGTATTAATAATAAAATGTTCTAGTTAAGCCCCTTAAAAAGTGTCCATGTATGCATTTTAAGCAATATTTGAAAGCCCCTGAAATTCTCCATGGTAAGGTCAATACAAAGTTTCCAGTATTCTCCTGCTTCCCTCTTATTAATCTTTTCAGTTCCTATTTGGATTCCCTATGGTCTTGCATCCCTTCAGACAAATATGCTGATGCAAATGAATGCAAACTATTACTATTCTGTTTAGCTAGTGCTTGCTCTGCCTACCTCATATAACTGACCAAAAGCACAGGAGATTTAGCTCCGCTATTCATAAGTTTGTGTTATGATATATTTGGGAACCTGAACACAACAGTTGAGTAACACAGAAATAATCCTCTGGGATTCGTTTAATTAATAAGGCTATAGCCCTGCAATTCTCTCTGCATGGATGCACTTGTTGCAGCCTTAAGACTTTGGGAAGTCATATACATATCATTTAATTGGTTCACAGTTCAAATCACGCAATGAAACGTACAGGATCAGATCCCAAGTTTAGATGATTTACCTCATGTGAAAAGCTGAAATAAGCAACAACTAAATCTGGATCTCCTGAAGAAAGGCTGGGCAACATTTCTTGGACTGATAATTTGTTGGAAAAAAAAAATTCAGAGAAACTGAAGCTACTAGGATTGAATTAACAAATAGTTATGGTCATAAAAATGAGGGAAGGGAGTTGAAATTTTTTTTTCAAGAATTCCTGAGTTAAACACATCGACATCAGCATGTGTCATGGTTTGAGTTCTTTAAAAAAACAACCACAGCTAAAAAATGAAACCTTCTTGTTTTGCTGTCACTTTTCTGGGTTTTTCTTTTGATCACAAAACCAAAATGCAATCCAGGTCTGTGACCACACAATTCCTCCTGGTTTTGACTTTTTTCCTTTTATGCAGCCCTCTAGACTTCCTCAGTATTTGGTACCTCCAAACAGATAAGTCTGCAGTTTTTGTTTGTGTAAAGTATAAAATACAAAATTATCTTGAATTCTACAGTTACAAAAAGCTGCTTAGAGAAAGAAGGCAGAGCTAGAAAGACTCACAAGATATATTTATATTTCTATATGCATATTTATATATGAAAGTGGAAAAGAACTACTTGACTACAGGATACGGTAGTATCAGCTAGTGGAAAATAGAGATGTTCCCTTCTCAGTCACTTTTATGAATGCTGCCTAAAATTGCTGCTATCATTTCACAGTTCTCTCTCCTTATGCTAATTGTGTGGCATTTCACTCCTTGAGTAATTATCTTCAGAGGAGTGTCACTTAGAGTCAAATACTCAGCAACACAACCCAAAGCAAAATATAGTGACCCACTGTGCATACACATTCACACGTAACAATCTGCCAGGAAAACCCCCGTTGGTAACTCCACAGAACTAAGTCTCTAATTTTAAAAAGATTAGTAGTTAAGCAAAAAAATTTTGGGTGAGATTCATCTGTCCTACTTGAAGTCCTCTAGCAGCTACATGTCCAAGCCTTGCTCATCACTCTTGGCTCTGTGTAGTCAATAGAATGAAAGAGCTTTCAGCAGATGATTCATGCATCCTGTCTTCCTTATGAGTGCTAGATAAAATGACTTTCTCTCCTGATATTTCTGATACATGAAATGATATTTCTCTCTACTGAACAAGTCTTACTGTTAGATTACTAACTTAGGGCAGATGAATCCTCCCATCGACAATGGCTGTTCTAGCCAGATGAGACACTACTCAGAAAGGTAGTATCTCTTACTTGTGGTGCACCAATGAGTTTGTGCTACTGCATTAGTCTAGCTGGGAAGTTAAGTCACAACAGACCTCACAAATCCCAAATAGATTAATAAATAATTGATACATTCAACTAGGATTGAATGGCTAGGGTTAACTTTTGGAGAAAACTTGCTGGTTTTTACAGGCGGGTTTTCAGGGAAGGGGCTAAACTATTGGGTTTTAAACAATCTAAAAACCATTTTGAATAGAAACAAAGATAGCAAAGATCCTTCCACAATACTCTGCTTGTGACATGAGCTGGAAAGCTTATAATACAGATTTTCTTTTCTCTTCATTCAGATTGAGGTGCAGAGAGCATTGCCCTGTTAATACAATTACTATTCATATTAATTGCAGATCTTTTCCAGTTAACCATAAAAGTTTGGCCTTCACTGCCACTGCCTGAGTTTTATGTGATGTATTCTGAATTTGTGAACTGATGCACATAATTGGGATCATCAAAACTCCAAAATATGTTTGATGTGTCTCAGTAAAGCTGATTTTATCTTTTTTTTTTTTTTTAATTGCATTCA
>VZZY01022065.1:236520-294780 GCA_013400335.1 Eurystomus gularis | reverse complement strand
AGCTGCATTTTGCTTAAGATATTAGTATGCTAAAAGTAAGGGATGCTTCTAGGTAACAGGGTATATAAGTAGGTCAATATACAAAGACATTCTTTCAGTGACAGTTTTACGACTTAAAGCAACAGAGCATCCCAAGCTACTTGTGTTTTGAATTCTAATATTGAAATTTCACGTAAAGATATGAAATTAATAGATGATCCTTCAGCACTGGAAAGTAGTAAGTTCTCTTCAATTAAATCTGTCAATGGAAATTTCAATTCTAGGTAATATCTTTCCTAAAAGTTCAAAGTTAGTGGAATCACTGAATTGTTTTATTTATTCTTTGCCCTTAAGGGAAGTCCTTGCACTTTTGCAATGTACTGAATGGTGCTGTCTCTACAACACCAGAGGTGAAAAGGACAAGTTTAGCTATCTCTGCAAGTACTGTCAGAAGCACAAATGTTGGACAACCAACTAATATTCATTAATGTAGACACAGATAGGTGTTGGAGAAGTAAATATCGTGTTCCCAGTTGTTGAATTTGTTCCTATAGCCTGGAATAGCTTCAACAATACAAATGCTTAAAAGCTGGGGCCAATGGAGAACTAAATGGTTAAATTACTTATTAAAGAATGATGAGTTTTATTTCACCTTTTATTTTCTATTTGCTAAAAATGTGCAATGCCATCTCTTCTCAGCACCTATGGCTTATTTGGAAACATTAGAGAGGGACTAGGTTTTAAATTTGTTGACTACAATTATTCATTGGAATTATACATTATACTATCCAAGTCTGTTAGTATTGTGCTTGTTTTCTGTCTGTGACCAAACTTTTTTTCATGTTGAATAATGAATAATGAATGACAGGCACAAGTCCAAGATTTTAATCACTAGCAGAAAAATAACACTGAAATGTTTGAGGGGCTCACAGACATTTGCATGTAATAGACTCTAGTCACGGTGACATTTATGTACAATGGACCACAAAAAAGCCACAAACCTAGGGTAGTACCAGGTATCACAGGAATACTGCAGTCTCAACTACTTCATAGGGAAAACATGTTTCTAGACATTTCTAGGGAGTGTTACTCTGCTTGGTAACTTCACCTACCTTTTGAATCTTTTCAGATCAGTGAAAACTATGAATAAAAATATCAGTAGTATAATAACATTATTCTACCTCTCATTCATAAGAGGTTTTCTTGCACAGTAAGAGAAAACTAAGAACTCAAGAAAGAGTTGTTGTCATTTCCATGGTTATTCTTTACATTGTACCTAGGTAATGCAACTAGCATGATCTGTTTTCATTCATTATCTGTAGTACAGTAAATTCTCAAGGCTTGAAATAGAGTACAATCCCACTGTGCTAGGCATAGCACAAACACAGAAGACAATTGTTTCACGTAGAACTTACAATATAAAGAGAAAAGTAATTGCAAAAAAAACCTCACCAAAGAATGACACAATCAGGCTCGGCAAAATGAAGTAACAAAGACTCTTAGGAGTTCAGGCAGCATAAAGTCACAGAGATGTCAACTTTTTTGTTCTTCTGTGATCTATTGATTGATAGATATCCTACTGAGTGATGATATGTTGATTTTGATATCCTAATTTAGAAAAAAAATATTAATAGTCA
This sequence comes from Eurystomus gularis, assembly GCA_013400335.1. Classification (NCBI taxonomy): domain Eukaryota; kingdom Metazoa; phylum Chordata; class Aves; order Coraciiformes; family Coraciidae; genus Eurystomus; species Eurystomus gularis. Next base: position 293,164 of record VZZY01022065.1, on the reverse strand, counting down.
GAAATTCCCCCCTTAAAACTTGAATGCCTACAAACTTTACTTCGGGAGGAAAAAAGTGAATAAACCATACTATAGTACATAACGTGGTCCTTTTGTAAAAAGAAAAGGTACCTCAGCTAAGTTCTCAACTGGAGTACTCGGTTGATTGTGGGCTGCACCATTCCTGGGCACAGACCACTTAGAGAGAATGCAGTGATGAGCAGTCAGAGTGAAAAAATATCTAGAAAACATTTTTGGTAAAAGTTGATTGTTTAAAATGACACTGATAATTATTTGTACTGTCAAGACATAATAAACTCCTTTGTGAATTAAACACCAGCTAACATACCTTGCCTCAAATAATCATAGCACCTCCCCAGACTGAGAAAGTACAACAACAAAATTAATGCACAGAAAAGGAAGCCGGGAAGGTAGGAAGGCAGAAAGCTCTTTCTTTCGAGAAGAAAAGAAACAGGCAAAACATTATGTTGTGAAATCCTAGTGGCTCAACTTGCCTGCCCCAGGAATGCAGGAACAGGCTCTGGAGACAAGAAGCCAGATTAGATCTTCATGAAAAAATGAATTGAACTGTGATACCACAAGAGGTGAAAGTGGAAAAAATATTTTAAAGCAAAGGCAAAGGGAAAAGAAGTTCTCTTGTATGCTATCCATTGATGATAACATATCCTGGTAAGTTGAAAGTCTATGAAATCCAAGTGTATATTTTCTGTCGAACTGTATATGTCTTATGCTGAGTCAGACAGCAATAACTAATCAATAGTATAAATGCAGCAAATGAAGTCATTAGGTTTTTAGCTAAGTAGAGTTTCTTTTGAAAAGTCAACAAGCGCAGAGTCTGAATAGTCTATCATTTGGGTAGTCCCATCTGGGGCTGAAAGACTTCTTGCCTGAAGCTTTTGCTGAGGATGCTCTTGGGTGAAGAATTACAGAAAACAACACTGGAAGGGACCTTAGGCGATCACTTAATTTTCTCTCTGTCATGCCCAATAATAGGGTCCACAGTATCTCATTCCTCGGAGGGTTTGGTTTAATCTGTTCTTTAAAACCATCAACAGTAATTTCACAACCTCCTTATACAGCCGACTGAGCTCTTAACTTTCCTGCCTGTTAGATTTTCCTCAGTATATTTATCTTTTCTTTTCTCCAGTTTAAGCTTCTCAGTCCTTGCCCTTTCTCCAATGTGTAGAAGAACAGCTTATTTGCTTGCCCTTTGCAAAAACCTTTAAATATTTTCAGACTATAGTTATGTCTCCAATGTTAGTCCCTTCTCTGTATTAAACAAATCTACCTCCTTCATTCTATGCTAACAAGGTTTTCCATGTTTGTCCTGACATGCAGTACCCTACAAATGCATGACACATCAGTTGAGGTGTTATTTTCTGCTGACTGTAATGAAAGCAATATTAAATGGGATCTATACTTGCTAAAATCATTTTCTTTTTTTCTTTTTTTCTGGAACACTGTGATTTTTTTCCTATCTTGAAATTGCACTATTGATTATTCCTACAGATATCTAATATCTTATACTTTTCCCTGTTGAACAGCCTCCTACTTTTTAAGAACATTTTTATAATTCTTTTAGGTAATTTTGAATTCTAGACCTCTCCTCCAAAGTGCCTGTGGCTCCTCCTAGCCTGAAGTTATCTGGAAATTTATCAACAAAATCCAACTTCTTACATCCAAGACTTTAATGAAAATATTTAATGGACGCAGGACAGAGCTCCATAGAACTCTACTTAATATGAAAAGTTTCCAGTCTGACAGTTAACTATTGACAGCTGCTTCCTGGTGACCTAAATAATTTTATTTTAGACAAATTATCAGAGTCTGACCAGTGTAGAAAGAATTATTGAGCAGATGCTGTTAGGAAGATAATAGCCCAAAATTTTAGAGATAGGGGAAAAAAGTTTTTAACAAGCAACACAAGTTGTTATTTATAATGTTCTGTAGTTCTCATTTTACATCTCTAAGGTGCCTACAGTTATTAAATAGCACTCTGAATACGGTGTCTGAAATGCCATTAAACCACCTTAGTTTTTATGCATTTGTACACTGTATATACAATAGCCAGACTTTTTTGATTAATGACTCTTTCTTTGGTGGGTTAGCTCAATGGCCAATGACTCTCCCCTCTATCAGACCTATCTTCTGTGTCAGAGGGTGTGACTCTCACAGGTCATTTAGAAGACTGCAGTGAGATTATACACTAGGAACTGCCCTTTTGGAGAGTATGATTTCTATGTTCACCACAGTCATTACGTGTATCTCTAACTCATAACGGAATCTCTCTGCCTTGTTATAGTTTGACAAACTGGAAGACACAAAATGGATGGACACAAAAATAGTGGACACAAAAGAATGGAAGGACACAAAAATAGTAGACACAAAAGGCCCAACTGAAAGTCATTTGGTCTTAGTAAAGAACACTCAGGCCCTGAGTGTAAGACCTGAAGTTGAGTGTTGCTAGGTATCTCTATCCTTTCCAATCTATGGCCCAGTCACAGTGCCAGAGGTTTGAACTACAAAACTTTTATTAAGATGCACAGAAAAGGCCCACAGGAAAATGCAATTCAGACAACTCATGTTTTCTGAGCGTGTATTATTCTTCTGTGAGGTTTTTGTTCTCCATAGGAGAGAGTATAGCTAAACATAATTGATCAGGATTCAGGCCAATCAAATTAAAAGCCCTACTTAGTAGTTGCTCCTTTTCCTTCATTTGGCTTCCTTCACTAAAATATCTGACAACCAGACATCCTTTCTATCCCTCTGACACTACTCCTCAAGGTAAGGCAGTAAGTACTGTTGTTCCCACTAACGGAGAGGAACTGAGAAAACTATCTGGAAATGGAAAGCTGCAAGGCTCTTGGAAGGTGCCTGGATCCTGGGCAGGAATTTGCTGCTAAGAAGGGCCTGAGCAGTATGTGGGGAAAGTCAAGCATCTGCAAATAGGGTTAACAAGACCCACTATACTAATTAGAAATGCCAAACTCCAACTATGTCCAACTTTCTTTCTCCAGGCTCAGGTTAAGGACTCAATGTCCCTCCAAACTAAAATATCTATGTCATAACAGCATTTTGGATCTGGAACTCTCTTTCAAGAGATTATCTCCCCGCTCAGATAAGAACAGGGACACATGGACCTCAAGCAAAGGACCCCAGTGGTTTGGGATGGGCACCTGCCACAGCAGGACTATAGGGGTTTGGGAAACTTGGCAACTGTAATCTGCACTTCTGAGAGTTTACCTAGAAGTTTTGTGGCTCATTCTTGTAAACTAATTCTGAAAATTAAAAACCCTTTCATTAGTGTCAGTGGCACTGATGTAACTTGGTGTCTCTGGGTGTATGTGACTAGCCCAATGCCACACAGCATAATTTAGAAAGGATTAAAGTGAGTGTTGTAAGAGCAGCAACAGTCCACCATCCTGACTGCCATTAGCTAATGCTAAGATAGCTCTTTCTGGAAACATTGTAAGAGCCATCACACACACAGCACCTCCCAAGTCAGCAGAGTAACTGCAAGGGACTGCCTACAGCCAGACAGAGTCCTGGTCTGTACGGCACCAAGCTTTCCTCCAGAGACTGAAGGAACTGCAGGAATTTCACAGGGCTCATTTCGTACAATTGCTCTCCCTTAATGGGGTTGGTTTGCTTCCAGATGCTTTCCAGTATAAGACTTATTGACTAAATAACAAAATGTACATACACGAAATGTAATGGTCAGTAATACCAGTAGAGCTCTTGCAGCATCAATTAATGTGAGCACAGCCTCCACAACACATGGTTTACAGAGAGACACACCTCTGAAAGCTCGTATTGGTGATTTATCTCCAGGTAATTCCCCACCTTAATTACCAATATAAAGTACTGTAAGACATATATGAAAGTACTTCTCATGTCCAAATAGATTCCTGGTGGCTAGATGAAGGTTAAAACTCCTGTTGGCTAATTGCCTCAATTTAATACTGTTAGAAGATGCATTTATACTTTTAAAACCCTTTTTATGATGTCTAAGTAATTGCATCAATTTGGCAACTATCTACTTAATTTTAAACAGCTTTAACAGAATGCCTACAGTTGAAAACTATTCTTGTCAATGCTACATAAATTGGCTCATTTTAACTGTTTTTTTGTGTGTGAAAGGGGGCAATTTGAACAATTACTCTGCATTGAAAACAGCTTTTGTCACTGCTAAATTGAGTCACTTGAACTGTTATTTACATGTGCTATAAAATTTTATTTACTGTCAAAGGACTTTTCTTGCACTTGAATTTTCATTGTAACTCTTAGATTTTGTTTAAAGTGAAATGGTTAATTTATTGCCTTTTATTATGCACTTCTAGTTGGCAGCAAAGTGATTAGAAACAGGCTTCTTTTAAAATAAAATTAATCTCTACACAGCACTGCTCAGGTAAAAACCATTACCAGTATGCACTTCCGGTAGTAAAAGGACATTTTTTGAAAGGTGGAGAGTCACTGATTGAGTTTTCATCATCTTCCATCTCAAAGCCCAGCTTCCCTCAGCACTTTGTAGCCATTTCCATTAGACAGCCTTTATATGCCAGGGTAACCGTAGAAGCAGCAATTAATACCAGACAAGATGCAAAGTTTCCAGTGCTTATTAGCGACTAGCTAGTCCATGAGAAAAGACAGCTCCAGCAGTACCAACATCAGTGGTGTCGCTTATATCTCACGTTTTCACAGATGAATTCAAGTGGTTATCAAAAGCGCCAGCTTGCCAGTTTTGGTGAGTAAAGTCTTATTTGACCTATTCTGCACTTTCAGCCTTCTTCGTGCATTGGTTGAGAGCTCACCTGAGACGAATGGTTTGTCCTCTGATGCCTTGCAAGGTCTTCTCATAGAAGGAATCAGCTCATGTTAGTCACAGTGGAGCTGTGCACGTGGGCCTGCTTGTGTTAGGAATGAACATCTGTCTGATGAGTAGTTATTTTGTCTGACCTTGGGGCTGGAGTTAAATTGACAATTTACAAAGTGCAAGGTCGTAATAAAGAGAAGGATTGCAGTAGTTGTCTGCCATTTTAAAATACCTGTTAGCCTCCACAGTAATGTAAAACAATCATATTTTGTTCAGTGAAAGTGTTGGGATTTCATGCAGAGTTCAGCATCCTTGCACCCACTACAATGAGGACTTATTTGCTTGTTCTGGAAGACAATGGGATGAAAGACTGATTGTTCTTTGGACTACTTAGGTGGATTTAGTGATGCCTCTATATCCCCTTCAATCTGATTTTCCCTGATAATTCTTCAGACTTTTCTACCTCCATCCTCTATAGTGTACCATCTCCTGCAACTTTTTCTCAGTCTTAGGAGTGCTTTACCTCCTTTGCCAGGAATGTGCTGTGAGCCCACCCAGTGCACACATGCTCTACCTCCTCTGCTTCTGGCTGACAGTTTCTTGGTTTGTTTCTTGCAGATCTGCACACTGTTTCATTGATTTTCTGATCACACACGCATTCTTTTCACTCATATTATAGGTGCAGCTTGTGGAGGGTATTGTCAAGGTCCTTTGTCCTCATCTTCTCGAGGCTGCTGTCTCAGGGTTTCGCTGCAAATTAAGTACAGATCTCTGTTTGTTTTCTTCAGTGCTGTGGTATGAATGATTCTCTTGTGCTAATGGAAGAACTGTCACAGGCAGAAGAATCTGTTGTGTTTACTCAACAGCAGCAGTAGTAAATTGCTATTATTCCAGACAGTTTTACATTTCTTTAATGCCATTATCTGCTTTGCTACCAGAATCTCAAATGTTTTTCATCTTGGTTCCAAGGACTTCCTTGACCTTCTTTGACTTTTTTCTCTGTATTTTTGAAACTGTGGCAGCAGAAGAGCTAGATGCCATCTTTTTCTTTCAGTTTAAAAAACTATAGCTTTTTCCTCTGTACCTGCCTATGCACGTTCACTGTGTAGGCATTCAGAGACAGGTATGTTTAATTTTAAAAAAAAATAATGACTTACTTTGCACGTTTAGGCATTTCCCAGTGGGTCAGACTGATATAAGGTGAATTGTTTTTTTAAAACAATCTCTGTTCACTACCAGATCAGAACTGAGTCTTAAGCTGTATTATACATTTTTTAAATGTTCCTTTCATGTCCACTGACTGAAGCTACCCTACACAAAACAGTCAAATTAGTTTGGCATGGTAATCCAGTCCATTAACTCTGAGTCCTTAAAATGTTTTGCAGCTCTAGACTTTTTCCTAATTTGCCAAAAATCTGGTGCACATTTGGGAAGCCTTCTTATACATCACAAATCTGCTGTCCATTACAGGGCACAAAGTAGCCCATCTGCACACCTGGAGTTTACAGACTCACAGTACATACTCCTCAACACATACTGGTCTCAGCCAGATGCTGATTAATCTCACATCTAGTGTTAGACAGGGGCCCCTTAGCGGAGGTCTCTGGGAGATGATAATCCAGTTTTTAGGTTCCAAAATGTGAAAGGTGGCTTATTAAATACAAGAATAAAATAAAATCTTTCAAATAGTTTGCTAAAAGGAAATGGTATCGAACTATCCCTTGAGTTGGAATATGCCAGGCATAGTCATATAGCCATAATATTTCTTCAAAGCAATTTTTCTTTTACTGCTCCAATGAATTCCAACCAAGGAGGCTAGGAAATTAAAAGAGTTCTCCCTTCTCTTCCCCTAATGCCCAAATCACAAAGCACAGAGTCTCTGGGGAAATTTTTTAAATGAACTTCTACACTTCCATGAAACATATGAAACATTTTGGCTTAAATGAAATCTTTTATCTAGCAAAAATGTTCTGAACTGCTCTGCTTACCTGGTACCCCCATGACTGGAGCTCATTCAGGTAGGGAAGCTTACCTTTCTCTTCCAAGTGAGCAATATTATCTCTGAAACTCAAGAAACTCATCTAGCCATCTTGGGGCTAGTCATCAGCTCCTCTGTGCCATTCCCTCTGTTCCTGACCAAGCACTTAAAAATGCTACTCAAATCCAATAACTTTTTGTTAGTGTGTTTATGCTTGGCCCTATCTGGATGCAGGCAAGGCAAGACACTCCAACAGTTTTGGTAGCAAGTGAGGTTGATCTGCATCTGTGTGTGGACATTGGGCAGACATCCCTTCCCATCCTCCTGGCCTTCTGCACCATTAATACTATCAGCATGAGTATACCCCTGACTTGCATGAGAAAGACTAACAGGTCTAGACATCACAGGCCATTCCCAGTGCAGTGTAAATAAAGGTCCCCTAAAAATAATGTGTGTTCCCATAAGCAAAGACTGAATCATGACATCCCTGAACAACTGGGAGTGTGTAGGTGTCCTTGACATGAGCCACTTTGGAGTGCTTAGTTTTGTAGCTTAACAATATTAGAGTATTTCTTTGTCTTGTATTAGATCTAATTTGGATGAGAACCTTAAGGGGGTGGGCATGAGATGCTGTGGTTATTATTTAAATATCTTTAAATCTTTAGTGAAGTGGTGGTTTAGTTTTTGCAGCAGGTGCATCAATTTCAATCTTGGCAATTAAGCATGGAGCCCTTCTCAGACCCATGAGGCTGCATTTCAAAATCAGCAGATAGCTGAGAGCTGGGAAATGAAAGACTTTGATTATTGAATGGTTTCTCTGTGAGCATTTCCATTTGTAGCATCTATATTTGAAAACTACTTTAGTCAAACAGGTAATCTAAGAATACTCTGGAAAATTCAGATAGGAACTAAAAAGCCCAAAGTAAAGAAGTTAACAGGAATAGAAGTCCTCTCTCTGTCCTTGTCACAGCCTCCTTAAATGGTAAATGCTTTTACATCTGCATGAATGGATTTTAATTAAATGTATTCATAAATAGAATACTGAGATGACACATCTTGTTGCAAATACAATCTGTCAGCAAACAGCATCTGGAAAAGATGGTGCTCTGTCAGCTAAAGCAGACAGAGGAAGCCTGAGCCCATTCCCCTGTGAAGATGAGAGGAGTGCTACCTCTGATAACTGAAGAAGATCCACGTGGTCCCTTATTTCTCCAAGTTGCACTGAAGGACAGAATCTCTGGTCTTAGAGCCAGGCTGACAGGATTTCAGTAACAAACTTCTGATACTCTATGTTTGAAAATTATTCTGAGAGATTGTCCATCTATTAGCATCCATCAGCTGAGGTAGGACATCTATCCTCCCTTAACCCTTTGCAGGAAATGTCTTCATGGCAAATAAAAGAAGATGCAGATACACACCAACAAAAAAATAATGTGGACATCTGTTGTGGGCCTACTTGTGTTTTAACATCATGGACACCTGTTAAAGAATAGGATAATTTTGAAAAATAAAATTGAACAAATGAAGGATGGCACACAACAAAGATGGGCTGTGTGCCACTACCATCACTGACTGCCACACTGTGCAAACACAGCCACCTGCCATGTATTATGGGGTGTTTTAAGCCATGCCAAAAGCACGGCTTTTTTTTATATTTCTTTTCTTTCATGCAATAATTCTTCCTGGACTGACTAAATCATCTCCAAAATGTATTACTGACCACTGCAGGTCATACACTCTTAAGCACAAATATTCCATTGAGATTTTCCATTAGTTTACATACCTGAGACAAAGTCAATTTACATGTTAGCAGGCTGTAGGTGTTCACCTTGGTACCTGTTGTGGTCTACAGTGCACATTATTACAGCAGGGCTTGCAGACTGAGGCCTCTGAGCTCTACTGCTCTGTAATAATAGCACTCACCACATCTGTATGGGGATGGGAGAAGGAAAGAAAAGCATAAACCTGGGCCCAGCAGGGATCTGGCAGTTGTTTTATCTAAGATACTGAGCAATGAATAGTGACACAAGGGTTTTGACAATTGGTAATAAAACAACTGCAGCTTTCGGTGGGTGTATTTAATTAGCACAAAGTGACACAGGCAGCAGGTATACATTTTCCAGGAGAGAGCTCTTTACCAGGCATACCAGCTGTTTCATGTTATACTAAATCTGAAGGGAAGTAATCTAAACTCAGCATTGCATTCCTCTATTGGCTCAGACAAAGCAAGGTCCTTCCTGAAGTCTAACTTTCAGCAGTTCCTTTCTTCCTAAGACAGGTGAGTTTCCTTATGATCAGTGCTTTCACTTCTTCTTAAAAATAGTCACTCTTCCCTAAACCCATTTGGACTTTACTCAACTGCCTAGCTTCTTTGAATGTCTTCCCTAACAAAGCAAAACAACAACGAAAGTTAATTTTTGCAAACTCAAATACACCATATAGCCAGACATCAAAAAGATTGCTATATGTTTTTAAAAGCATAGACAGGCTAGTAAAAGCTGAATTCAAATAACATAGCAAAGAGGTGGGAAATCCCACTCTGTCATCAGTGTCGGAAGAGAGAGGAAACATAATCCTAGAGACTGTGATCTACTCTAATTAAAAGCATTTCTTAACAGTTATAATGTTTGACCCTTAGCCCTTTATTAGTCTTCTAATATCCATCCGGAGTGCTAATAACCTGCAACATTACTTTGAGTCCTAGATACTTCCAGCTGATTTGTCTCTGTCTCAGAGCATATTCTTAAACAAAAATAAGCAGAAAAAAACAAAACCAGGAAGCCTGGGCATTATCACATGTGTGCAGTTATGTGTAGTTATATTATGTCCATTCTTGCAGTGTGGCACAGGGCAACAGAATCACAGAATGCCAGGGATTGGAAGGGACCTTGAAAGATCATCTAGTCCAATCCCCATGCCGGAGCAGGATAAACGTGTTAGTGCTAGAATAAAATTCAACTTAGTGCTAGAATAAAACTCAAGAGTATGTGCTGTAACTCTGATATACGTTACTGCTTGAGCCCTGCATTGCAGAGCTACTGACCACATCAAACTGCTGAATTGAGCTACAAATTCAGTATTTATGTAAACTGAGCCACAGAATGTGTATTCTTATTCCTAGATATCTAGGCATATCCTTGGGGAACTCATTCTTTTATATTCTTTGTTCATCTGGTGAGCTGCCAATTAGGCTTCTGGTTCCTATTAACAATTGCTAAGCGGCATATGTGATGCTTCTCACAGAAAAGATTTCAGTGAATACAGCCTGAATAAAGCGGTCCCTTTCCACAGATTTTACATTTCATGAGTAGCCATAGATTTGCAATCATATTCCTGTATTTATGTTTCATTGAAGACACAGAAAAGATGTAGTTGGACAAAGCTGCTTTAGGCATTAGAATTAACAGAAAGATACAGCCCAGACAAGCTGGGGGTGTGAAGGGGTTGTCTCTCGACTGTAGTCATCAGCATAGTGAGAGGCACATCATTTTCTCAATGCATACAAAACTACACAACTTCCATGCAGTGTTGTAAATTCCATTTCACAGGTGGAGAGTGTAGACACAGTGAAACATAATTGGATTGCACCCCACCCCAAGCTGGTGTCCAAACTAAATTCATCTTAAAATTGGGCAACTGCCCTTTTAAATGTAATGCAAATGGCACAGAAAACATGCCCAAATGCTTTTAAATGCACAGCAGACAGAACAAGACAGCCCTGAACACCCCCAGAGAGCAATTTAGAGAGCCTAAATTAGGAGTTTGCATCTCTCAACTTCTCAGCATACCTAAAGACTCAAAGTGCCACTTGTCCTCGCATGGCTGAGCAGGCAGCCAGCTAGTGCCAATCAATAGCAAACACTAAGTGCAGGCCCTCAGCCCTTCTCTTACCACATGAAATGAAGCAGTGCTGCTGCCTGCCTTCCTGCACAGCATCCTACTGTCCAGGGATCCCTGTCAAGCAGAGGCGAGCCCTGAATCTTGGCTGCCTGCAGCCTGGAAGAGTTTGTGCCCAAGCACTCTAGTCTATGAAGGGTACTCACATCAGAAGATGAGGCATTCATGGTGGGAACACTCCTCCATCTCCCTGCTCTGGGAAGACCTAAGACTTGGGCTGGGAGAATGGCACCTTAAGACAGGCTGATTTTCACCTAGAGGATTACGCTTTTATTAGAAGATGGCAAAGTTATGTGATGTCTTGCACTCTTTGGGTTTTTTCCCCTTTTGTCCTACAGATGTCAGATGCATAAACACTCTCATGGGTAAGTATGATTGCCCTGCAAGCAGATGCATGAAGTAACTGTATACATCCAAATGCTTCTGCCTGATCATTGGATAACGTGAATTTCCTTGACAAATAACATTATTTCATTGGTTATATCTGGGTCTGTGTGTCTAAATAATATTTTTATTTGTCTCTGATGTGGTACAGCAAGACTAGCAAGGGCATAAAGATCTGATGGCACTATAGAAACCTTGATTTTGCAAGCAACAGTAGATGAGATAAAGGTCCTCTCTTGTACGTCTTCAAATTTTGCTATATCAGCAGCTATTATAAAGCTAGTGGGTGGAGATGCTGTTTTTCCTCTTCCAAACACGGTTCTCCTGCTGAAGGGATTACCCCAATTAATGGGCACATAAAGGAAACCAACACTTCATTCCTTTTTTTCAGAATACTGTAGCATTGTTTTCCTCCATTCACCACACAGCAGAGAGCAAGCAACTAATCTGTTTCAGAGGCTGTATTGGGTTTTTTTTTCTTTTTTACACACTGTATTGTCATAGGAGTCCAGTTTTAGCACAGGATGCTCTCTGTTTAACCTGTAGCTATAATGTCTCTCTGGAAATATTTCCTGCATGCAACACAGTGTTTGACTGGGCTCTTTCAAAGCTCCGCTGAAGAGGGAACAGGAAAGAAAGACACTTTGATAAAGCAAACAGTTACTTTCTTGTGATCACTACCACTAAACAAATTTAAAAAAAAAACAGATGTCATTATTGCAGAGGAGCACAGATAGATAACCAGCCATTGCTTAAAAAGTAAAGATGTAAAGTAAAACTTCCTTGGCAAATCTTGAACATGAGTTGAAAAGGAATCTGGTTGCTTTTCACAGCAAAGTCAGTATATTTTAATGTCAGGGTTAATATAGATGTAGTCTACAGAATGGCAAAAACTCAACAGAGAGCCTGCCTGACTCCTTTATTGGTATAAGAAACATATTGATAACTTAATAACTGCTTGATTAATATAATAAAACTGGAGAACTTTATTTATCCTTGTAGTTCTTTGATGATACCAGTTTACATAATTAATGGCCAAAACTGTGAACTTTGGTGCACACCTTTTTGAAATGAAACTTGTCCCCTCTTGCAACATTAACTTAGTGTCACTGACTTCTTAAAGAAGGCAGAAAAGTTAATTCCTCACTCACAGGACTTTAAAATATCATATTCTGTCTGTTGGTACTCCACTGCCAGTTCACATGCGCCAAAAATAACAGTGGTATGTACTGTACTTTCTGGAATGGAGATCAAGTTATTGGAAATCTAGGAAGACTCAAGTCCTATCTGCTAGCCTTAATTATTCTATGAAGTATTTTGCTCTAATATTAGATTATATGAATTAATTCTAAATAGTGGTTTAGGTTTTGCTTCAACGCACACACCCTGATGTACAGCTTAATGAAAAAGGGGGCATGATGATACTTCACTACAAGTCAAAATTTCAGCAGCGCTTCTGGCACTGATAGACTAGCTGATTTTATCTCTTAGGCTGATCGCTGGATATACCCACCTGGAGAATATTTTTTTCCCAGTTAATTAGCTGTAGAAAACAGGAAACATATTTTAAATATATATGAAAGACTAGCTGAAGATGTTTCCCAGATGGAAGCTTCTCAAATTCTCTGATGTCTCTTAGTTATTGGCAACTTGTCCATTTTCCATTTAGAACAATTTCATGTCTTCCCACCCACAGCAAAGAATTGATCTCATTTTGACACAGTTTATTAAAGATGTTGTGGATGAAATCCTGGCCTTATTGAAGTCAGCAGGCATTTTGCCAGTGATTTAAGCAAAGTCAGGATATTACCTGGCTGTCTATAATGCCTGGACCTTTATAGTAAAACCAAAGTTGTTCATTTCTCCCTTCAGAGATAAATCTGCTCCCTAACTTAACAGTCCAGGTCTTCGAACCATACAGTAGCTTCTGAGATAGAGCTCCCCATGACAGGAGAGAGATGTAAAGGTTTTTAAGGGCCCTGCCATAAACCGTTAGTTTGTGGAACATAACCTTACAAGGCTTTGCTGAACTTACGGAAATTACTGAATACAGTTGATATGGATACCTGTAATAATTTTAGTTAAATAAGAAAAGTTTGGAAGAATCTGAGTTTTCAAACTGTGGATTACAAAGAAAATTGGCAAGGGTTATTTGATCACAGTTGGGTTTCAGTGCATCTTCTTAAGAATCTGTGCAACTGGGAGGATTGTAAGTAATTAGAAAAGGTACTAGAATTGAAATCTGCAACAATTATTCACCTATAACCCTATTGTTCTTACTTATCCTTTAAGGTCTAATATCCTCCACTGTTTTCTGGCAACAACATGTTGGAAACATATAGATTTGGAATACGTACAGATCTCCTGAAACACGGTAACAACATGGCTGTTTATTATTTCTCTTAATATATATTTAATAAAATATATCTTATATATTTTTTACTTCTGTTCTGATAAAAACATGAAGATATGCAAAAGCTCTTAGCCCGTAGGTGAGATCATCAAGTAGAGGCAGTTGGAAAATGTTGACTAAAGCAACAAAAGAAATACTCTTAGTATAGCTGAGTTCTCTCCCTTCTTCAGTCTCTTAATAAAACAATGTTCCCCAGGAGAAGACTTGTAGAAAGAGACACTGAGGCCAGGGTGCCATGACTAGGTAATTTTCAAGATTGAAAATAATTTAGTATTTCCTTCTATCACATTAACACCTCTGAACCTGGCTTAGAGTCCCTATTATGCTAGACATCACATATGCAGACAACAGATATCTAATGTTATCTTTTGGTATAAGGCTGAATGCCTGTTCAGAATGGTCATGAGGACACATTAATCAGTACCGGAAGGGCTGTTCATCCAGGCTAGAATCTTACATGTAATTGCGTGGCCATACTGACTGTGGTGTGTCTCAGAAGTGGCTACTGCACACAAAAAGATAAATCACCCCATTCCCTCCATCTGTGCAGGCAGGCAGTTGTTACTATGCCATATGTTCAAAGACTCTGACTGGATTTTACTGTGCATGTCATATAACCATCCTGTGCACATACGGGGTACCAGTCTGGGATGATGGAGACCCCTCCAGAAGTTTTATGCCTGTGGCCTCTAAAATTCTGAATGCAGTCCTGACAGCTGTTCAGAACTTACAGATCTCTATGGGTAGTCAAAAAAACACGAACAAAACTAAATAGATGAGATGCTGGGGTAGGAAAATAAAATTTTAAAAGTGCAATGGAATTTAACAGAAAAATGAATCTTTGCCCAACTTGTTCCTGCCTAACAGATGTCAATTTTATCATGATACAACAGGTGGAAGGAAGGTTGTTAGCTTGAATACCTTGGTGATTATAGTCTGCAAAATGGCAATAAAGAAGATATCAAACACTTTTTATTTGTGTTTATCCAAAATGTGCTAGAGGTATTCTAAATAAATTATTAACTGCTTTTTCTGAAACAGTATGAGTAGAGACAGTATTGATCCATCCCAAACCTGTGGGCTCTTTCATCCCATCATGCCTGAAGGGCCAGCAGTATCTGCCTGGTACCTTCTCTATAAAGTCTGTCTCACAATCAATTACATCCTGCACCAAACTTGTGTGTCACTGTCACACTGCAAACAAAGTCAGCTCTATTGAAAGCTATTCTCTTTCCCTTTCTTTGAGTACTGCATGATCCTAGTAAGTGTTACAAGAAAGGATAACTTGCATTTTATAAAGGTTTTTCCTAAAAACCACCATTCTAAGATTATGTTTAAAAAAATAATCTGATATTTTCAAGGGACTGTAAAGAACTAATGAAGTCTCTGTTTTCACTACTTTTATCCAATCCAATTAAGGGAGAGAATAGACTTTCCAGAGTACAAAGAGTTCAAATTTTCTGTTTCTCCCGTATTTTAAACACCTGACTATAGAGTGCTTGTTCCTGTTTTTTTCACTGAAGATGCAGCATTTCAGCAAACTTACTGGTCTGTCCGATAACAGACATAGCATACACTCTAACAAACTGCCAAGCAGAGTTCAGGAAAGCCTACAGGAAAAAAAAAGTAGCCCCAAGCCTTACCAGAGATTTATGTTGCTTTAAATAGATTTATCTTGTTGCAATACCTGAAATTCAGCTCCAGGTCTTTCACAAACAAAAGCAATGGCAAATCTCACTATTAGTCTCAGGGGAGAATGATGAAGGTACATCGGCTGGTGGCAAACAGCCTAAGTGAATGATTCTGGGTAACCAATTTATTTTTCTGCCACTCAGTCCTCCTAGCTTCCAAATATATAGCTGTAGTATCCATCCTCAATGCTGACTGCATTATGAAGGGCAGGATGATGTTTGTTTTGGCAGATATATACATATATATATATATATAGAAACACCTTAGTTTATTTTTCTTCTCCTGAAAGGAGAACAGGGCACACATTGCATTGCTTACTGGTTTTGGCACAGTGCATTTATCAGGAGAATTTCTTCAGATTAAATTTTGTGTTGCATTTTTCAAATATTCAGCTTCTAACAGGAAGTAGAAAAGAAAAACAAGCAATAAAACTAGCAGTCCATTGACTTACAAAGCAAATTTCATTTCTCTGTGACTGCAAAATAGTATCCTACCGAGTTTTCTTTGATCTGCTGTCTCTAAGCGTTACCCCAGCTAAAGCAAATGAGTGGTAAAAAATATCTTTGGTACATATCCCCTTGTCACCCCAAAGCTATCTATTTCAGCAATATCTAGGCCGGCAGTTTAATAAACAGCAGGACACAAACGTCTCTAGGTGCCAATGAACAGAAGTTTTTCCAACAGACAGAAAAGAGTTCTTCTTGGCTATATCAACTCCATGTTATACTTGTCATCACTTGTTGAAAAAGAGACTGAATCAAATGGATAATACTCAAGGGACTGCTAGATAACAACCCCAAAGGTATAAATAACAGTTTATGCTTGGTTGCTGAAGCTTCCAAAATCAAACGACTATTTGACTGTAAAAAGCATGTGTAATTTATGCACATGTTTTCTTTTTGTAATGTTCAGATTCTAAGTCTTTTTCCTTAAGGCAGACCTGCCAAGGGCTCAGGTAAATGTTATTTCACACATGTAGATTGTTAATGTTTCTGCTTCTAGGACAAAAACCTGTAGATATGGTGAGATTAATGAGTATGAGCCTTTTTCAATGTAGACTGGTAGGTTAGGGGGTTTTTGTACCGACTCAGTATTTAACAGAAGTCTTTGCAAAGAGAGTGGACACAAGTGCATAAAAGAGTTTGGAGGTCTTTACTGTAGACTGTGGTGACATTCGCTTAAAATATTTTTCACATTCCCATATCTTTTGTGAATACGGACAAACTCTTGAAGTTTATTCAATAGTGGATTTCACAAGCCTTCTCAAACATCTAATACTATCATTGCGGTAACACCTTGAAAACTCTTGCACTTTACATGCATGCCTCACACCCTGCTATGGGCCAGCAGGTTTCCCTGCACTCAGCCGGTTGTAGGAAGATACATCTACCTCTCGAACTCCCACACCAATAATTTTCAAACCAACCCACGCAGCTAATATGAAGACATGTCCACTGCTCTTAAACACTCCCCAACCTGGAGCAATGCTCTGAGGAGCCAAGGAGTTGTTAAGTTTCCCAGTCTTCTACTTCAAAAGGTAGTAACATATGCAGGGAAGGGGTGGCTTGACATTTGAAAGTGACCTTAAAAATAGCTTTACCTTATGTCAGGCTAAGGTGAAAGTAAATAGAAGTGCTTATTTGCTAAACAGAAAGCAGAAAGCACCATTTGCAAAATACAAAGCCACAAATGTGCAGAAATGAAAATAAATGAGCACTTACTTGTAAGTTATCCCACACCTCAGTGAGCAATTTAGCAAGTTATCTAATACTGATGTTTTTCACTACAATAGCTCTTCACACTTCAGGCTGAAGCTCATTAATACATTATATCTTACATTTAAGTAAAAAGTGCATCAACTATCATACTATATATATGTGCACACTTGTGTGTCCCTGTACATTTATTTTTTACAAATGTTCTGATGCTTTAGACTGAGAGCAGATAGAACAGTAACCAACCACTTTGCAATAACATTTGGGGTGAGCTTTCCCTGAACCCTGTCTTTGAGGAACAAGGGGACTACGGCCTGGTTTTCCTCAGTTCTCCTCCCTTCTGCTACATTCTTTCCACAAACAGACCCAGCTCAATATCATTATCTTCAGAGAAATCCACCATTCATCTCACTTCATCAAGTAGGCTGCCTGTTGCCAATTGCCTCTC
Organism: Eurystomus gularis; assembly: GCA_013400335.1. Lineage (NCBI taxonomy): Eukaryota > Metazoa > Chordata > Aves > Coraciiformes > Coraciidae > Eurystomus > Eurystomus gularis. The sequence goes on along the minus strand of VZZY01022065.1, from coordinate 275,824 downwards.
ATCCTCAGGAAGTGGCTGATGGTACCATTCCCAGAAGGAAGGAAAAGGCTCCAGGATTAATTACTCTCCAGTTAAGTGCAGAAAACACGTCTTCCGTGACACACTTATCATCTCACAACATTCAAAAAGACTAATATCTTGTACTGTAAATGGAAAGCCAGGGACTCTAAGAAGCTTGAAATTCACTTCAAATGAAGTAGAAAGGAGACAATAGGGAAGGACTATAAGAAGGAAGGTAGAAATAGAGAAAGATTATTACATTGTTTCTCAGCAGAGATTTGTGTATAACATGGTGGGACAGAAATGAGGGCTTGATTCGTGTTCTGCTCAAGAGGATTTCTTTATTCTTTGTAATTACCACAGCAGAATCGAGTCTTACTGATAATCTAAAGCCAATGTCCTGTTTTCATTAAAGCGATAGGAATCTTCCTGCTGGTCTCCATAGACTTGAGCTGAAGCCTCATCAACTTCATCAGCCGGGCTCTGCCTCACCTTTTCTGTCAGGTTTAAGCCTGGAAGGCAGAGGCTGGTGAGGAGGAAGCAAAACCAGTTCACCCATAGCTCAGTTGCCTCACAGTCTGGTAAAAATTAACTTAAATTGCCACCCGTTTCTGTTGAGCACACTATTGAGACTATGATCTGCAGTAGCTGTAGTACAGGGCTGCTGCCCATCCTAGCAGAGATAACTCTGGCAGAAGGTGGCATGATGAGATGGGCAGAAGAACTTCCTCAGCTGAAAAAGCTCCACCACGATCAAAAATTTTAAAAAAAATACAAATAAAAATAAAAATTTGTGGGCATTGAGAATGAGAAGCCAGGAACATGCAACCCTGTGTGAGCCAGGAGTACAGGAGTGGCATCAGGGGAAGGGCGGGCAGCACCAAGTGAAGCAGACAAACGAGCATCATTAGGGAACAGAACAGAAAAAGGAAGCCAGATTAAAGGGATGAGGGAAACAGTCACATAAATCTTCACCCCCTCTGTGTATCATATTAATTTGCATGGTTGTTATTTTTGTGAGGAGACATTTTTTTCCTGAGGAGTAAGCTGTCAGTTTTCATTAGCCCCTGGACCAGCAAACCTCAGCCATCAAGGATGACCTCCAATTCTCCTCCTCGAAAGGAGCCATTCCTGCACTTCAGGTTTTACACAGCATGTTTACATTAATATATCAGATTGGGGACACTTAATGTGAAATAAGGGACTTGAGCCTCAAACAGTGTAACTTTGACTCCACTGACTTCAGTGTCTTTTCACTGATTTATAACAGCTTGGCATCAGGCATTGGATTGCATTAAAAACTAATGGCAAAGATTTTACTGTGCCCATTAAAAATTCTCTGTTAAAGGCTTAAAATACAACAGTTAAATGTAATTAAAACTATCCACTACATCAATGCTTTTGTTCTGTACGGTGTGAAAATATCTCTTGCTGTTCCCTCATCTTTCATCTCTTGTTTTAAAGACATTGATTTATTAGTTTACAGCTTCAGTAAATTGAGAAAGCCTGATGCTCAGACTTCTTACATGTGACTTCTGAGCCTCATTTCTCAAATGTACTGCACAGTTATTTCAAGAGTTATGCTAGATTTAATTAGGAATCAGTTTTCCAGCAGTTCAGATACTGCAACATTATTTTGTTAGAGTTTCCCTCTTTTATGCTTAGTTCAACACAGATTGAACTACAACTTTCAACTTTATTTTGGTACAGGTAAGGCAGTGTGGTACAGACATTGGTACAGTCAAAGACAGTTTTGACTTTATTCTCAATAAAAATCAACTAATACACACCAGTAAGAATAACAAAGTCCTTTTGGATGATAATCGCTTCCCTCAATAAAGACTTCCTTGTTCCTGCATTCCCTTAATTTTCCTTTTTCACAGAGACCTATAAAGCCACTTGTAAAATATTTCATGATCATATAAAGAGAAAGGCAAAATGAGCTTTAATGACTTTATTATAATTTGTTTTCATACAAATAACTCAAAAAGGAATTTTTCAGGCAACAAAATTCCAAATGTGTATAGGATTAATTGCTAATCTCTTTAGCAGTATCTTTAAAACATAAGTCATAAATGTATTCCATGCTCTTTGGTCATTCCTATATTTCCAAAATGAAAGGTTTTCAGAAATAATGGTTGGTTCTAGATCTTTCTTAGTAGTCTTTGCTAAATATTGCTTTTTTTAAACCATTAAAGGTACAGTTCTACCTGCACTTACAGGCCATTCAGCTCCTATTTTTGTGTAATTGATGCAAATAAAGCATGTAATAGTGTTTTGTCAAATGAATGAAAAATGGCTTTAGGAGTTTCTAGTTATAGGAAAAATGAGAATAAAGAGAGTTTGAGAAGTTAAAGGTTAAGAACATGTTAGGTGATTTTATTTTTCCAGTGCACAGAAACACTTGTACCTTGTCTACCACCAATCCTGAATGGATGTGCTAACCTCAACTTCTTGCAGTTAAGATACCTAGAATATTAGCAGCTATATGGATGGTATCTAGAACAGGTCATATGTGTTTGCTGATAGTTGTGAGCAAAACACAAAGCACTTCTAGGTGTTGGGCACATATTTAAGCATCACTGTATTAAATATGAAGTACAATTAAGTAAGAAAAGTTTAAAAAAACTATTCCCAAACACAGAGATTTTATGTTATATAAATTTCTTTTTCATTTAGCACATTTACAAAAGATTCAGCTGCTAAACCCTAAGGTTGAAACTGACAACTCATGAGGTTTCAGAAGTTCATTACAGGTTGGGTTATAAACACTGAAAAAATCTTAGAGTGCAAGGAAGACTGAGTAGAGTCAAACAGGTAATAAAAAGTTAAAAGGCTCACTGCCTGGAATATATGGCTTCCTTACAAGCACAACTAACAAAATCAAACTCTCAGTCCCGCAAACAGAAGACAGCCCTTTTGAGTAGTTCATAATAAAAACATACTTTCATTCATTTCATTTCACATAAGACTTGCTTTTCAGTGCCAGTAATTCACCCTTCTCAAAGATGATGCAGTTTTGTATGACAAGTAAAACTGACTTTTGGACTTAATTTCTCTATCCTTCAGGAGGTCCTACAGCAAAGGTGGAGTTTTCTGTACAGCCCAAGAGAATAAACTGGCTTGTAAACAGGTGCATGATAAAACTGTTTTCCTTCACACAGTACAGAAGCTGAGGTTGTAGAAATATGAAAGGTGTCTTACTGTGGCAGTCTTCAGATTAACACTCAGCCCCAGGATACTCAAGGCATCTTCCATCTGCTTCATACCAAACACCAAGGAAATGTGCAGGATGATGGTTTGGAGTGCCGAAGAATAGGATTTTGATCCAAGACATCACATACTGTGCCATCTTGAAGGCTGTCAGATGTGGAGTAGTATCACAGGCTCCTAATTAAGCTGATCTGGAAGCTGAATTTTGTGGCACAGTGTGTAATAAATAGTGAAATATACCTGGACCATCTTGATAGGTTCTTTGTGGGTTCTTACAGACTTCCATCCAGCATGAGTATAGCAAAAATGCTTAATCTGTATTAATCTCTACAGAAGATGGGACATGTTGGGCTCTTTCTTTGTGGCCGACAACCTGTCCTAAAAAATACGATTAATTTTTACCTTATTCAAATAGGCAGGTAGCCAACTACATGTAAAGTACACAGATGTACACTTGTACATCCAATCAAAGTAGCTGCATATGCATTTGGGGTTGCACATGGATTAAGACCTAGTGTGTAGATTTGGGTTAACGTTTTAAAAATAAAGGTAAAATATAAGTCTTCAAAATCCAGCTTGCTTCTCCCTTGAGACTGAATGTGAATGTTTTCCTTAAGGTCTATTTTAGCTATATTTTGAAGAATGCACTTACATATTGAGCAACAGACATCAATAAATCCTTTTTGCCTATAACTGATCTACATTCTGTCACATCATGCACTTATACCCTCCTGTGTGCTGTCATCTGAGCTGAAAAGACGTAAGATCACCTCTTCATTGACCAGAAAATTGTGGTTTTGGGTACAGAAGCAGTTCTTTACCTTATGTAAAATCTACTCAGCCCTAGGTTTTCTGTGTCCATATGTGAGTAAAAAAGGGGAAGAACAGCATACATACAGTATATCTCCAATAGGCTTCACCACACCTGCCAAAACCAAAATACAGCTATTTGAGTGTTTTTAAACATTCCATTCAAGTCCGACCACCATAAACTTGGGGTAGAAGACAGCGGAAGGTACAAGATGCTGCATCAATGGTCTTGACTTGGGATCTACTCCAATCTCTTTTTCAGATTGGAGGACAACCTTTCCATACCATATAAGGAGGAGAACCTTGCTTAGGATTACCTGTGATGCTATCAGCATTAGGGGGGACAGTCTGATTCAAAACACGGAAGCTCTTTCACTCTTGAATGTCTGCAACAAGGCTCTTGGTCCAATATTGCTGTACTGTGCAGCCTGCAAATCAAGTGACATGCTGCAAACTTGCATTCTTTGTCCTTCAATTGGTAAATAGCTTTAAATACCAGCAGTGCATGTGCCTGCTTTTACACTGAAGGATGGATTAGGGAAATGTATTGACTTGTTTTCCACTTCAGTGAAAACACTTTCCTCGCAATCTGTAGATAACAATGAGCAAAGAGTCAGGCAATGCTGTTTAACAAACCCACTTACTTTAAGTGCACTTATCTGTAAATACCTTATTCCTGAAAAAGTATACTGTCTACAAAGATATATCACAGTGCTTCCATTTTTAAAACTGGAAGGCAGATGAGCTACCCTCCTTGGGGACCATTTTGTAAAATTATGTGCACTAGGTGCAATCTGGTCCACTCAGTCAAAAAACAAAAGCATTTTCTAAATGCCTATCTGTGAGCCCCAGGGATGAGCTGTCTCTGGTAGCAAGGATTAGGTATTCAGAGATGGCAGAGAAATCGCCTCTTTCTTTCTTCAACTTGCAAGTGCAGAGCTTTGACTCTATCACAGGATGTGCTGGACACCACAGCACAGCCCATCAAAAGGAGAATCATTCAGAGCAGCAGTTCGCAAACGAGGGCTTAGGTGCTGAAATACCTAGTCCACACTATCTCAGCCTTGGAGAGCCATTGGGAAAATCCGTGCAGAGGCAGCTAACCCTTTGGAATGTTTTTTTTCAACCTGAATTCAAATGCTTATGCTGACACAGCCCCCTCCAGAAGGGCCAAGGCCACAGTCCATGCCCAACAGGAGCAGGGCAGAGCCTGTACCACTAGGTGCCATAGGAGTGTCTGTCCACCCTCTTAAAAACTGTGCTTTTGCAAAATCTCTGAGACACGAGCAGTGATATCCATCCCTTCCTTCACCAGTCTGAAAATGCTCCCATGTCAGCAACTGGCACCTGCAAGGAGAATTACCAAACCATGCCTAAAGACCCTGGCACCCAGCTCACCCTTGGGAAGACTATACAGCAGGGCAATAGCTTTGCTCATTCTGCTCCTCCTCTCCCTTCCAAGTGAAGAGACTTATGGATGGCTACTGCAAGCTGCACATCTCCTGTCCTTTGGCCTTTTCAAGCCAGCTGGCCTGCAAGGCTTGGCAAGCATTGAGCTTTGAAGGGCTGGCTGGACCCAATCCTCTTAGCTGCCATGTGGCTGTGGTGGCATCAGCCTTCTTCCCTTTCTCAGTAACCAACAGAGACCTGCTTAGCAGCCCCACCTGGAAAGGCAAAAGAGGCAGAATTTGCCAGAGCCAGTAGGCATAGAAGACACAATCACACAGGTAGATAAAAGGCTAAGAAAAGTGGGGGGTTTGGAGGCTACATGCAGCCCACAGGTGCTGCCATTACCTGCTGCTTGGCTTTGCCCTGGCTGTCAGCCAGGGCTTCCCACCCTGCTCCCACTGTTCTCCTTCAGGCCAAAGTTGCTGATGTGCTGAGTGCTAGCTACAGAGATCATGACCATGAACAATCACCCCAGAAGTGCTCCATTTCCAGTCCAAGTGCTGACTGCTTCAGACCACATTAGAAGCAGAGGGCAGAACAGTTTGTTTGGGTCATCAGGGAGTAGTTTTATGCCCCTTTTAGAGGAATTCAGGGAATGGGAGCCAGCATAATGCACCTCTTCACCTCAAACTTTCTGCCTGTTGCGTCACACCTTCCTCCCACTGGGCTTATCCACATCCTCAGGATGATTTATGAGAGTCTTCTCTAATGGAAAGTCTACTTTCCAAGAAATTTTGGGTACTCAGCTTGCAAATGCTCGTATTGCATGGATAGCTCTGGGAATGCATGTTCTTGCTCTGCTGACCATGCTGACCAAGGCAAAAGAGACAAATAAGGCTGAAAACAACCATAATCATCAGCTCATGCCATGGGTCAGCTGTATTCCTGTTTATCCATTTTGAGATTGCTATGACAGAACAGTGCTACTAAAATAGGATCTATAGCCTGCCCAATCTTTGCATTCTCCCATGGCAGATGTCTCTGCAAAATGCTCACGTAATAACCTTTCCAGCATAATGCTCATAATGTTCTGGGAGAGAGCAAAAATGCTGCAGGCCATGCCATAAGGCACATCAATAGTCTTGGCAGAACTGAGACTGGTGAAGGGAGTGTCTCTGATGGTATTCTACAAGCTTGTTTTTTCTCACATACCCCTACCACTTCAACTGCATTTCCTCTTCAGCATTCCTTATTAGCCCAGTTCCAAATTCCCTTTTCTTCTCGGGATCCTGTATGCATGCCACAATGAAGACAGAGTGCCCTCAAGAAGTGAGACATTATGTTTTCTTTCAAGGTGATTTTAGCAATGAGAAGACTCTGTGGACTGTGCCCATTTTGCCAGGAAACAGTTAAGTGCAGTGAGAATAAAACAACAGAATAGAATGCACATTTTGTGAAAAAAACCCTACACATAAAAAGAGCCAAAGACTTTCCCAGACCTATCTTGGAATTTAAGTCTGGCTCTCACAGAAGTCAAGACGTGAAATGTGCTAGATCCTGCTAGTGCTGCAAACAACTCCTGAACAACAGTTAAAGCCAGGATGGACAAGTATGAGGTCACTGGCCTGAGTTGCAAGAGAAGAAGGTTATCTTGGCAGGAGGCCAACAGAGAAAGGCAGAGCTCAGCATTTTTTAATGTAACACCACTTCCAGTAGGTCACAAGTAGTCTGGAAAGGCTTCTGTTGAAAGATGAAAACAGGACAGCATCCAGTCTGTTCAGACTTAACAACACTGCAGTTTGTAATGGAGTCCATGAGAAGTGGTCTCCCTCATGGAGACCTTGTGTCTGTGCTGAGGGAGCAGTGTGTGACTCCTCACAGATGTCACATTTCGGTGTCTTCTGTACTGGAGGAAGAAAGTCGTTCCACCCTGTCCCATGCCCTGGTGGCTTTTAAATGATCACAGCTTCTGAGAACCTGGAATATTTTCTTTTTGCTTACAAGTGCTGGTTGGTCTATGCCTGTAGCCTGACTGTATGATAACATGAATCATTTGATTTAGACCATAATGCAACACCATCTCTTGCCAGGAATAAAATTTGATCATATCACATTTCATGACACATTCTGTTGTTCTCATTGTTGATGGATCTTAAAACCATCCTTCCCTATAAGTAAGAGGGATGTAAGGACATCTCTCCTCACACTTCTTTGCTTTCAATAGCCTGTCCTTCATCACTCCATGCTGGTGACCAGGTTTGCAGGCACTCCTCATAAGGGACAGCATCAGTCGCTTAGATCCCAAGCACAAAAATATAATGAAGAGATACCATGGCTCCTGTCAGTGTAGCCCAGGATCTTTGAAGGGAAAAGTATAAATGTGTTCTGCTCTTTGAAGGCATTTAAGACAAATTTATAGCAAGAGTGCTGCACAGACATACTGTACAGACTGCCACATACTGACTCCAAAGCATGGACTGGCCTGGAAACCATGGTGCAGAAAAGGAATAGCCAGAAGCCAGCCCTTCACCCATGCCCCACTTCCCTTACATGCTTTTAAGCCATGACATTATGGCCCGAGCTAGGCAGGGTTTGTTAGGCAGGCCCTTGCAGGATCACAGCTTGTGTTGCTACAGACCAGACTGGGTCATAGCAAGAGGCGGAGGAGCCTTGCTGGAGATGTCAGCCAAGGGTACAGCCTGTGCTGTTCCATAAGCTTTAAAATTTTGGGGTCGCTATACACAATTCTTGTATAACTTCCATCAGCCTGCTCTGAAGTCTTGTGACAGTGGATATGTACACCCTGTCCTAAACCACAGAACAGAGGCACTCAACTTAGTATGCTGCTCAGGTGGCAGAAGTACCAGTGTTTTACAAAATAGCTTATTCAGGAACAAATTATGTATGTGTCACTGCTCTCTGCAATAAATGTAGAAAGTTTTATAGTGCATTTGATAAAAAACCCGAGTTTGATTTTTTTTTATATCATTTAACTAAAATTTTATGTTCATGATTGCTTTCTACAATACACAACGCAAATGGAAAAGAAATATGGGGAAAATTACATCGCTAGCAGGAAAAAAAGTAATAAATAAAATGCGCTGGAAGTAAACAGATGGTTGGCACCTGGTGGTTCTGTATATCCCTAGGTGACAGTTAAGCTGTTCCTACCTTGAGAGAAGGAAAAGGGAAGGGAAGCATGTCTGTATCACTGTTGCACTCACGCTATTTTAGGGCTCTTGATGTTGTGAGGTCTGGGGTTACAAGCTCTGCCTAAATTGAAGGTTAGTCCTAGTTCCTCAACTGTTCACATCCCTCAACACTGCTGTCTTCCCATCGCGTGGAGGATGCTGTGCATGTAGGCCAGATTACCACCACCACACACACCTAGGGATCAGGATTGCTGAGCACAGCACGGCACTCACCCCTTCCCAGCAAATCCAGGCCACAACAGCAGCCTTTGCTGCTCTGTCTTTCAGTCAACTTCTCAGGAGTGCTGAGAAGCAGAAAGCAGTCAGTGTGGTCATTCTGTATCTCCATGCCCTTCTTGCTTCTGAAACACATCTAATGTGGATCCATGCAAGGCACCACACTACATATTGTTGTCTAAGCAAGGGAATGCTCCCTGCACAGAGGCTCCTCTACAGGGAATCTCTGTGACCTCTCCAAATAACACTGCTGCAATGCTGTCTCCAGTGGTCTAGACCTCTGTAACGCTTTATGGCCATATGCCATCTCAGAAATAGGAGGTCAGAGCTGTCAGCTACGATTCATCTTTCCCACAAGGCTATTAAGTGTGACAGTAAACACTCATCCTGAGCTAAGCCTGTTTTGAAAAATTACTTGAAGGCAAGTTGTTGAAAAACAGACAGGCTGCTTCAAATGAGAACAGTGAGGCCAGTGCCCGTGCAGATTTGCCTTAGGTTCGGGTACAAGGTCACACAGTAGGAGAAAATAATAAGAAGAAAGCATATGCTGTATAATGGGATGATTTTTAATAACAAAATTGCCCATTCTCACCTCTTATTCACAGACATTCATTCAGCCAACCTGGAACCTAACCTCCTTGCTCCACAGGCTGTCTTTAGCATGCGTTGTTACTTGGTGATGTGAATACCACATAAAGGAAGTTAACTTCTTTGGTCATCTACCAGGGAAGTACTACATTGAGCAAAACAAAGGGAGGACAGGGGCCAGCACCACTTTTCTCACCTGTGCTGTCTTGCGAAACTGGCTGGTTCCAACGAGCCTGCAAAGAGGTTGCATCCACCTCCAAAAACCACCCGCAGCAAAGGGGCAAGAGAGGTCCAGCTTAAGGAGTAATGCAGTGATTTGATAAGGAACTCCTATGCCAGATGCATGACCTTGGATGCTATGGTAATAGGTTAGAAGGATGAAGCACTTCCATCCAAAAAGCACAATGACAAGAAGGATATCAAGACCACTGGTACCAAAGTGTCTCTTCTCTTGTGTTGTATGCATAATGACTGCAATTCCAGTGCCTTTCACAATGGCTCTACTACTTCAAAAGTCCACGAACAACAACAGTTTTCAAAATTCATCACCTTGGCTACCTAACGCTGGTTTTTCAGCATTCAAAATTTCACTAGATTAATTACATGTCAGCTTTTGGAAGGTCATTTCCAACATCCCAATTCAGGAACATCCACTATTCACTTATTTACTGAGCACTCAGCACTTAACACAGTGTCAAGTTACTTTCATGTAACCATAGAAAAATTAGCTCCTCTGGCCAGACTTCTGCAGGTGATACTGCAAACATTTATGGCCAAGTGCTGTAAGGTGACCATCATGCTTGTAGTGACACTCCTGCAACACTCAAGAAAGATTTTATCCAGTCTGTTCAGCATGTTTTAAGCAGCTTATCAGAGCCATTAGACAAAATGCAACCTAAAACAGACTTGAAAAAAATGTTGCTATTTTCATAGTTCACATACTTAATTGCAAGAACTGCACAAACTACTTAGAACCTTTTTAATACATAGCAACCAGTTCATTTACCATAGCTTTAGACCAGCATCTCAGAACTTCTCCCTCCTAGATCTGCAAGGGTTCTTGAAATGCCTGGCCACTGAGCACCTATCTTGCATAAGCTTTAAGTCTATCTACTATTTGTTGACATGAACTTTCCTTTTTTAATAGAATTTCCAAACTCACAGAAGAATTCCCATCAGAGTGCTTCTAAGTGAAGTACTTGGAAGTAGGTATCTCTTAAGATGTTAGCAAAGCATCGGAATTTAAAAAGTGAATTCCTCCTTTAATCTGTTTCAAAAGAACTAATCCTACTTCAGAGCCCAGCTACATTAGGTTGGATACTCAAAAATTCTGCAAGGTTCAGGAATGGAAAGAGCAGTCCAGAAGCACTGGGAAAATTACTTCATTTACAATAAAAATGCTTAGGAAATGCATTAATTTGGGGGGGTAATAATGTCAGAAAAGATGCTCATGATCTCACCCGCTATTTGTATTTTTCTCTCGTATACAGAGAACAAAACATCGGCTGCAATTCCAGACTCTTTCATCTCCCGATACAGAAGGGCAGGATTGTCTAGAATTTGTTTTGTTTTTCAATTCCCAAAGAATATTCACATGAATCATTTAAACTAGTGACTGGAAAAAACTAGGTAACTACAAATATGTGACTTGGGAAATAACTGCTCACCAACCAGAGTATTTTAAAGTGTTCTGATTAACAGCATTTTATTCAAATAAGATGCTTTTAATTAATTATTGATAGTTAACTACAGGTGTTTGCAGGGAAAACACTCTGTATGAATAATTCTATGATACGTTAAAGAAACACCAGTTGTATCTGTTTCCACTGTGTAGTTTATTGAGTTTCAAATTAGAAAAAAATTACTAAGTATTTGACAATTCACATGCACAAACTCGAACATTTCAGCCCCAAAAAGTATTGATTTCTCTCAGTCTTGTATTAAGGCGTACGGGAATTTCACCTAGGCAGACAAGTATCTGGATTTTTAAAAAAAGAACCAAGATAGAGACACAAGCTATAACTCAGTTTTACTTCTGTTAACAAACACAATCAAAGTGAGTCCTGGTAGTATGCAGTTGCATTCTTTTTTCTTTTCACTTGTGTATAGCTGATAGGAGTCAAAGTGATTGGGAAAGAATTATCTTCAGTGAAAGTTTTCTTCAGCAGTGTCTTGATTTGGAGTGCTGAATAAGCCACTGTAATGTTATGTCTGCCAGGACAGATAAAAGAAAGTGAAAAACTCAACAGGCTGCTTGCAGGGTATAAAGGGACAACCGAACACCAGCAGATTTAATATAAATTTTAAAAAACAAGCAAAACCCAATAACCACAGGTTCTCATTCACACCTAATTAAAAATTCAGTACTTAAGAATCCAAGTGGGCTTTTTTCCTATTGTTTTTGTTTTTAAATTATGTGCATTTTGTATTCTTGAAATATGATGACTGACATCAAATTCTCTAAGTCGCAGATGAAGAACTGCTGGAAAAGCAAAGACTTAGTATGACCATGAACTGTAAAATGCAGACTGTAATGAAGTGCAGTGTGAGAACAAAGGCAGAAATACAAGACCAGAAGGAAAAAGAAGGGCAACCGTCTGACAAAGCATCACGAAACCATTTAGGGACGTTGTAGGAGTCCAAGGTTTCTGAAAGACAGGCAACACTAGACTAAAATTTCATAGTTGAAATTAGTACCCCTCCTGATACAATCTAACGCACTGGGCTGAAAATTGCAGCAGCTCACGGACTGATTCATGAACAGATGAGAGGTTTTTGCCTCAAGGCAGTAACATCTGTCAGGGAGGTGGGAAGGATGTCAGGGGGCAGCAACAGCTCTAGCCCTCAAATTTACATTTGTTGCCAAATCTGTCCTCAGTTCAAGTCAGCACTCCATGAATATCCTGGCAGACCAGGTTAGGCACTGAGACTGCAGACAAAAGCATCCCACTGCATTTAAAACAAAGCTAGTAACAATTTGCTTATCTTCTACAGCCTCTAAGGTCATAGAAACTGGCAGCCTTACACCTACACCTCCTGATGAGACCAGCTGCAGTTTGCACTGAAAAATGACAGTCATCTCATTCAACTGCATTGACATCAATCAAAACTGCAGAAGAAGACGACAGCTCCCCCGTCTTCTCCTTAACAGCCTAGTAGTTTCATCACTCTTACAATCTAAATATCTTTTCATTATAGTTTTTAATTATAAATTACATTTTCCAGGCCTTTGATCTCCTAAGGTTCTTGACCAGCCTATTCTCAGTTTCTCAGAGTCTCCCTCAAAACATGGCACACAGTGCTCCAGTAATACCTGCACAGTTCCAACTACATGTGATAGACACAGTCTGCTCCATCTGTTATTTCTTTGGGCAAATATTCAGAAAGCAGGTTAGCATTTCTAGGCACAGTTACACTCAAAGACGCTTGACTGATTGTCAGTTAGGATTTGAGGCTTTTTCATCACTACTCCCAGGACTTTCACAAGTAAGTGAACTACATGGTTCTGCATCAGTCTTTTTTTTTTTTTAATTCTTTTCCCATTTGCAAATTTTAGCATGCATTTTTTGCACACTTTTTTCTTCCAGGCCATATAAATGAACCAGGATCAAAAGCTATTTTCTCCAGAATCCTTTCAGAATTAAGCTGTTTTTACCAGCTGCTAGTTGCAATACCACTTGGGAGATCCTCTGCTGTAGCCCTGCCAATTTTAAGAGGTTCAGGCACTGCATTTCTAAAACCTCAATCACCTTCACTGTCCTTCACTGTTGTCTTCCTCAATCCTTGCATCCTGAAGTCTAATCTTCCTTAGTGTAACAGCACATTCTGTGTATTTCCCTCACTCAGAGGTAATTGGCACCCCAAACCGCAGCAAACCTAGGTCTGGCTTACTTCAAACTGATGCACCCAAATCATGTGCACCATTTCCAAGAGAAGCCCTCCCTGCTTAACATGTCCCTGCATAGAGCTGACATCGCCCCCAGCCTCCTGAAGTCCAGGTGTCATGGCACAGTCTCCTCAGCACCTGCATTACCTAGTCCTCTCTGCCTAAGATGGAAATTTTCCCTGTTGCTGGGAGAAACTGGCTTTCTTCTCATTCCCACTCCCACCATCTCGTATTCAGCTGAGCCTTCCAGAGGTAGCCAGCTCTTCTAACAAGTCTGGCTTCCTCGAGAAGCAGCTGTAAATATCTACCCAGGCTACAGCTTTCCCATCCAGCACCACTTGTCTTAGCAACTCATCCTGCAGGCAAGAAGGGTGGCACAGAGGCAGCATGCCCCCAGACAACAGCTGCTGCAGGCTCAGCCTGTGCTTCACCCCTTTCTCCCACCCTGTGGAAGGAAGGGAAGGGGAAAACATGAGAGAAGAAAGGTACAGGAAAGTTAAGGAAGGGAGAAGGGAGAGGAAAGGGCAAAAAGCAAAGGCGGATAGAAGACAACTTCATGGCGCTTTTATAGGTTCTCACTGACTTCAGGATACACTCTTTGCCTCTCCAGCAGCACAAAAGCTCTAGTGTCTCAGTTTGAGGAACGCTGCCATACAGCCACATGCATGTAAGGCCTGCTTACAAAGTAAAATCATGTATGGAGCAAAACATTCACCAAACTTTTTTTATGTATCGATAACCTAGTAATTTGAAAGCCTTCATATCCAGTTACATTTTTTTTCAAAACTAACACAGTTTTTGTGAGGGATTCAATTACCTTGGGTTTTAAAAGTGCTTTTCCAAGGCTCCTATCAAATTAATTTCTCAATTTTTCCTGGAACTACATCATTCTACAAGTTGCTTTTAAATCATAAGTAATTCTATTTTAAAACAAATACAATTGCATGCAATATTTGCCACAAAATATTTCAAAGTAAATTGAAAAAACTGAAAAGAGATTTTCAGTTATATACTGTAGTTAGATACTAAAATCTTCCAATTTTTTAACATCTGTTCCAAAGTACAGAGTATATACTGATGATGCTGTAAGAAGCTTACCAATGTTATCCTTCTCTTTACAGGAAATAGAATAGCAACAGATTTCTCTGTCTTGAATAGCTGAAAGGTTTCTGAAGAAACAAAAAAATGAAATAAGTAGCATTATAACTGCACAAAAACTGACAACAGACATTTCCATTAAATTACATGTTTCCTGCTTTTTACCCAGTGGGTTCAATTCTATCATCAGATATTAAATTGTTAAAATATGCTACTGCACACAAAAACTCCTACATTTCTTAAACCATAAAGATTAAAATGCTATAAAGTCACTTCACAAAATTCTCATTAAGTCAGTGTAATAGTGAATAATAAAAACACAGAAATCCATGAGCTGAAAATAACTATTTGTAGTGGCAACAAAGTACCATTACCATGTCTCCGCATTCACATTTTACTTCTTTTCACTTAAAATTCACAGTTTTTATCTCTAATAACTGTTACAATCAAATAACAGTATTTAGATGATCACACCATTTATCTTCAGGATGTTTATATCATACTTAAATAAGGCCTATGGGTAAGGCCCCCAAAGAAGGGCCCAAGAAAGCTGGTTATAACTCAAGGATCATCTCCAAGCTCAAGAGCAGCCCACCCTGACAAGTCCAGAAAAAAAGCCAGGAGGCATAAGTGGATGAACAACGAGCTCCTGGCAAAACTCAGTTTTAGAAAGGAAGCAAACAGAAGGCGGAAGCAGGGACAGCTAACCTGGGAGGAATATACAAACATTGTCCAAGTGTGCAAAGACATGGTTAGGACAGCCAAAGCCCAACTGAAAGTGGCTCTTGTGAGGGACGTCAAAGGCAACAAGGGCTTCTACAAGTATATAAGTGATCAGCGGGAGACCTACGAAAATGTGGACCATTGCTCAATGAGATCAGGGACCTGGTTACACAAGACATAGAAAAGGCAGAAATACTAAATCACTTCTGGATGGAGGCCATCCAGAGGGACCTTGACAGGCTGAAGAGGTGGACCCACACCAACCTCATGAAGTTCAACAAAGCCAACTGCAAGGTCCTGCACCTGGGTCAGGGCGATCCCAAGCACAAATACAGACTGGGTGGAGTATGGATTGACAGCAGTCCTGAGGAGAAAGACTTGGGAGTGCTGGCTGATGAAAAGCTCAAGACGAGCCAGCAATGTTCAAGTGCAGCTCAGAAAGCCAACCATATCCTGAGCTGCATCAAAAGGTGTGGCCAGCAGGTTGAGGGAGATGACCCTACCCCTCTACTCCGCTCTGGTGAGACCCCCACCTGGCACACTGCGTGCAGCTCTGGAGCCCTCAAAACAAGAAGGACATGAAACCTGTTGGAGCAGGTCCAGAGAATGGCCACAAAGATGATCAGAAGGCTGGAACACCTCTTCTATGAGGACAGGCTGAGAGAGCTGGGGTTCTTCAGATTGGAGAACAGAAGGCTCCAGGGAGATCTTACTGTACCCTTCCAGTATCTGACAGGGGGCCGAAAAAAAAGCTGGGAAGGGACTTTTTACAAGGGCTTGTAGTGATAGGATGAGGGGTAATGGATTCAGACTGGAAAAGGGCAGATTTAGATTAGATGTAAGGAAGAAGTTTTTCACTCAGAGGGTGGTGAGTCACTGGAAGAGGCTGCCCAGGGAAGCTGTGGCTGCTGGCTGCTGCATCACTGGATGTGTTCAAGACTAGGTTGGAGATGGGGCCTTGTGCAACCTGGTCTAGCAGGAGGTGTCCCTGCCCATGGCAGGGTGGTTGGAATGAGATGCTCTTCAAGGTCCCTTCCAACTTGAACCATTCTATGATTTCGTAAATGCTACCTTTGCTAGCAAAATTAGCCTACAGGAATTCCAGGCCCCAGAGACTGGGGGAAAATCTAGAGTAAAGAAGTTGTACCCTTGGTGGAAGAGGATCAGACCAGAGAATACGTAAGTAAACCAGACATAGAGAAGTCCATGGGCTCTGGTGGAAGCTGACTAATGTCATTGTGAGGCCACTCTATAACCTTTGAATGATCATGGTGACCAGGAAAGGTGCCGGAAGATGGCGGAAACCAAGTATCACTCATTTTCAGAAAGAACAGGAAAAAAGGATCCAGGGAACTAAACGACAGTCAGCCTCACATTGATCCCTAGGAAGGTGATGGGGAAACTAATCCTAGAAACCATTTGAGGTGCATGACAGACAAGAAGGTGATCAGGAGTAGTCAGCATGGATTCAAAAAGGGGAAATCATGCTTGACCAACTCAATACAATAAAATATACAGCTTGGTAGATGAAGGGAGAGCAGTAGATGTTGTGTACCTTGACTTCAGTAAGGCTTTTGACACTGTCTCCCATAATATCCGCATAGATAAGCTGAGGAAGTATGAGCTGGATGAGTAGATGGTGATACAGACTGACACTGGTTGAACAGTTGGGCCCAGAGGGTGTCAATCAGTGGCACAAAGACTAGTTGGAGACCACTAACTAGAAGTGTACCCCAGGGATAAACGCTAGGTCCAGTCCTGTTCAACATCATCAATTATGTGGATGATGGGGCAGAGTGTACCCTCAGTATGTTTGCTGATGACACAAAACTGAGAAGAGTGACTGATACGCTGGAGAGTTATGGCATCATCCACAGGGACCTCCCCAGTCTGAAGAAATGGGCTGACAGGAATGTCATGCAGTTCAACACTGGAAAGTGCAAAGTCCTGCCCTTGGGGAGAAACAACCTTAGGCAGCAGTACATGCCAAAGGCTGACTGTCTGGGAAGGCAACTTTGCAGAAAAGGATGTAGGGTTCCTGGTGGACACCAAGTTGAAAATTATCTAGCAATGTGGCAATAAGGGCTGATGTGGCAATAAGGGCTAACACATTAGGAGTGTTGCCAGCAGGTCAAGGGAGGTGATTTTTTTTTCCCTCTGCTGAGCACTGGAAGTGCCACTGTGTCCAGTTCTGGGCTCCCCTGTACAAGAGAGATGTGAAGCTACTGAAGAGAGTTCAGTGAAGGGCCACTAAAATCATTAAGGGACTGGAGCATCTCACATATTAGGAAAGGCTGAGAGAGCTCAGACTGTTCAGAAAAAAGAAAAGGCTCAGAGGGGATCTTACTAATGTGTACAAATATCTGAAGAGAGGCTGTAAAGAAGATGGAGCCCAGTGACAGGACAAGAGGCAATGGGCACAAACAGAAATATGGGAGGTATAAAGAAACATACTTTACCTCTGAGGGTGACTGAGCACTAGCACAGGTTGCCCAGAGAGGTTGCAAAGTCTCCACCCTTGGAGATATTCAAAAGCCATCTGGACAAGATCCATGGCAATCGGCTCTAGGTGGCTCTGCTTGAGCAGGTGGGGAGACAAGGTGACCTCCAGAGGTCCCTTCCAACCTCAGCCATTCTGTGATTTTGTGTTTCCCAAGTCCCAGTTTAGCTGCTTAGCCTTTGGACTACCTTTCTATAATGAAACCTCACTTCATTTCACTTGCACTTCACTTCACTTCATTTGCACTTCCTACTGATTAAAATTATGTGATTTGAGACACAGAATCCTATTCTGCAAATAGGATTTTGTACACAATTGTGTATTTCCTTTACAACTACCCTTAGAAGGCATTGAATTTAAGTTACTTTCAGTAATCCATAAATATATGCTTTGGATAGATGCAAAAAATATCTGAACTGTTTAAATTTACAGACAGTACTTTGAAATGGTTCTGTTCTAATGTCATTAGAGCATTAAACTGCTGCTACACATGTACTGTGAAAAGTGTAAGTGAGCCTATTACTATCTATAACAGTTGGATCTTCAGTGATGGGAAAACAGGATTATCTAAAACAACTTTATACAACCAAAATAATAATCAAAAGAGGTTCAAATCTACTGCAGTCAGTTATCAGCCTAGATTGCTATTTCAACTGGTAGCGGAGCTCAAAGTGGAGTATCTGAGAATAGAAAATGGAATCTGTTATAGCTGGTTATTGCACAGACTACCAATGATTTTCTCTTACATACTGTATTTCACAGTATTTCAGCTTTTTACACAGGCCAGCTACTTACAACTTCTCAATTAACTGCTTTTCATCCAGTGCACCTGGGAGGTCTCTTTTGTTTCCAAGGACTAACACCTGAAAGAAATCATTCATATTGGTGTTAAATCCAGGAGCAACAGAAGTTTATTTTTGTCTTTAACCATTTGCCGGCATTATTTTAGATCTTGCAGCCAAGTATTTAGAATGCAATAGCAGATATACTCAAAAGGAGCAATGACTGTGAGAGCATGATGGAAATCCCTCTCCTAGCCAGAGTGATAGGCTGGATGCACATCATCTGAAAATTGAATCCAATTATTTCTGGGTGTATCAGTACCAGAAGTCTCCTCTGGAAGTTAATCTCTCCATTATGGGATGGTGTCAGGTAAGTGGATTCCTTTTTCATGCAACTAAACCTGGAGGAGAGCATGCACCAGGTGCACTCAAGCCACCAACGGACATTCAATCCACAGGACCAGACTAACGTGAATGAAAAGTAGGGCCTCAGCAGTAGAGGCTGGGTCCTCAAGACCTAGATGTGATTCTCTCTACAGTTTTGCTCCCCTGCTTAACGTTGACATACTAACGGCCAGGCATCCAAACCATATATTAAACAAGCACCAGCCAAATGACTGATTCCTCTCCCTTCCCTCTGAGCATCTGTGGTAGAAATCAGAAGGGCCACCATTAGGAATTAAAACTGAGAAATGCAGAAAATTTACTGAATAGATGCTGGAACTTGAGAGTTCCTATGCAATACTTTAAGGCTTCAAGTATAAATTAAGGTCAGATTAATGGGCTGAGCACATTCTAAGATAAAGTAAGCAATGGAAGGTTTTTCTAATTATGATTGCGTTATTGTTTTCCAGATGTGTTACAATGCTGAGTCAAGACTGTCCCAGTATTTCCCATTAATCTGGAACACATTAAAACTCATTACTTGCAGTTTCAGATAATAAAGCTACCTTAAAATCTATAATGCCAAAGCCAGAGTACAATAAATTGAAGGAAATTCAATACTAGTTACTACCTATTAAATAAAAATAAGTAAAAAATACATTACTGCACCTTGGAAATTACTCTGTTGGTCAGGCTGGGCAATTGCAATGTGGTATTATAACATATAAAAAGAAAGGAACTTAATTAAATACTTCTGAAGATATGACAGACCTACCATTTCAGGAAGGAAAAGTGTGAACTAAAACAGAACATGAAGACAGCACAAAGGACAGACAATGTCATTCGCCATGGATAGCATGACTGTAGATTTCTGTAGGATTTGTTCAATGTGGACTTAACATTAAAAAATCAAAACAGTAATAGCAAACCTTATAAAAAAGATGAAAATAAAACAAAAAAAAAAATCCATCCTCATTCAAGAATGGATGTGTGAGAACTTTGTTCTCACAATGATTTCATGTTGGCTGTCTCATCCTCAGGTGACTTTGATAACTTGCACTGGCCAAGTGTCCAAATATTTGCTTATAAAAAAGGGGCCAAGCAAGAGCCATCAATTTGTGAGTAACTTCTTCCTGATTTGTATGTACCATTGTCTTCCTTCTTGTGATCAAAGGTATGAACTCTTGCTTGGTCATGTCAGCATCAAAGATCACTGGTAACCTGATTGATTCCTACTAGCTCTAAATTGGCTGATTACATTTAATTAAACATTAGTCTCCACCTCCGTAATTCCTCACTAGAAATTCAGCAGAATATACTATCCTTTGACACTTCCTATTGGAGAAGAGATATATATTTGCATTTTTTCCCATAGAGGTTAGCTTGAAAAAATACAAAATCAAGAAAAAGAAACCATCAGGACACAGAAAAAGTCAAGCTCCTCTACAATCTCTGGAAGCAGAGGACACTGTTTGATGTTAGTGTCTGTTAGTCTTCAGAAGGACAAACCTCACAAGCCTTAAGATACTGCCAGAAACATATCTGGGTCACTGGTTCACATCCAGCCAACAAGGGGACTGACTGGAAGTAATTACTGTCTGATAATGCCACATGTAAAAATGATTTTTTTCCAAATCTATCCTGACCTTTAGACTAGAAAATGTACAAACACACCACAGCACTGATAATATGACAAGTTCTCTGAAAAAATGTCACAATAATTTTTGTAAGAGTGCTCAATGAATCAAGGCTGCATTATTTTTAAACTAATACTTTCAAGAGTTCAGAGGAACAAATTCATGAGGGTTTAGGCTACAGTGTCCACATTCAGGTAAGAATAATAATCAAACTACTTACTGGAATTCCATGCAATTGTGGTTTATCTATCAAACTGTGTAGCTCATTCTTTGAAGCTTCTACTTTTTCTAAGTCTGCTGCATCCACCATGTAACTGCAATGGGAATATAGTTATTTATGGTATTATCTATTACTTGTAGAAAGTTGCATTGAAACATCTGAAATGTGACAAACGTATTGCACTGACAACAGCATTAAAACAGTCCTGAGTTGTGTAAGACCTGCATTTATTAATACAGAAAGATACAGAATGAAGTACAGGCTGTGGGGAAAAAATGGCCTGGAACATGCAACTACTTATATACCTGAGTTGCCGGATATGTAAAACACACTACTTTTATCGTGTTGGGTCTTTTTAAGTGATGGAGGGAGACAGGAAGAAAAGCATATCTATATTAATAATATATATTTTAAAATACATTTTCCATGGGCATACACAAGAAAACTTACACAACTGCATTGACTCCTCTGCAGTAACGCTCCCACATGCTTCGAAACCTCGGCTGCCCTCCAATGTCCCATACCTGGAAAAGGTAAGAATACCTCAACCTCAAAATGTTTTTGAACTACACATTACTAACAGAACAGAACAAAAGAACTCTTAAATGCAGCTTGCAGGTTGTATTGAGAATGCCTAAATGTAGGCAGTTTCTTAAGTGACCTTCCTCAAAAGACTCGTCTTCTCAGTCCCCTCCAGTCAGTGCAGGGGGACATGCACATTCACAGGGCTCTTCAGTTCTGTGACCTTGGCAGCTCCAGATGTCCATTGGGAGAACTCTACCTTTTCCCACTCACCACAGGAAAAGTCTTATTCAGATACCAAAGTGAATTCTACAAGTACACAGTCTAAAACCCAGGAGAGAATAGCATCATTGTATGAAAACAGCTGTGAAGTTACATTTTTTATGGGGGTAGGGAGATGAGAGTTAAGAACACATCAGGCCTTCAGCAGGATAAAGACGGATATTAAGTAAATAAAGAGTTGGTCAGAGAGCAGATTGAGTCCCCATAAAGGATGATACACTCTAGGGAGCTCCAATATCTCCACAGCTCTCCCATTTGTTCATCAAATGTGCTTTAAAAGACACATGGATTAACTGATCAGAACCAGAAAGGAAGCAGTAGTATAGGGTAGGCCTGAAGTGATTAATCAGTGAATCTTAAGGAAAGGAAGCTCAAATTCTGCCTGGGATTTTATAAAAGCTCCAATCCTGCAAATACTTACACATGCTATTAGTGTCTGGCAATCCCACTGAATTCCTTATTAAAAGGCTAGCACCTTAGTTTTCTGTACCAGAGTTACTTATTCTGCTTTGCTTGCAAAAAAAACCAGTATTTTTGGTAGGTGGCAATAATCGTGCTTCAAAACTGTTTCCAAGATCAAAATACCAGTGAAAGGATCTAAATTATACAGGCAAGGGCTGTGTGACAATGCAGCTGTTGCAGCTACTTCCAAAGACAGTTGTGACATACCTATTAAAATAATGAACACTAAAAAATAAGATGAATGGATTTGTTCCTATGTCCAAGAGAAGTAATTATTTCTTATTTTAATCAGATTTAGCTATCAAAACAAAAGGTACTGTATACCAGATCTAGGATGTGTACCCATTACAGCATGAACTAAATTTGGAAGTAACACACACACAAGAAACATTTTCTTAGGAGCTGTTTTCATATTTATACTTCACAAATCCAAACATATTAGACCCGCTGTAGCAACAAGGACTTGTAGAAATGAGTGAGACTTAATACACCCTTGGGATAAGGCCTTTTTCAACTAACGTGGACTATATTTTTAATTCCACAATCCATAAATCATATTTAAGTATCAATTTCTCTACCATTTTCACACTTTATGTTCATATTTTTAAAAGAAGTATTTCCCAATTCACCATTAAAATCACTCCCTGATTTATAGCTTACTGTTACTTCAGGTATACAATTAGTATATCACCTAAATGTAGATTGCCTTTGATCCCCTTTATAAGATCCAGAATTTTACACATAAAGAGTTGAGTGAACTTCGGACCATGAACTGGGTATTAATTAGTATCTGCAGTGACATCTGAAGCGCTGTTTCAATAGTCTTAATGAAATAAACCTTTCACTTTAAAAGCCTGAAAGAGATGACTACATAGTTCAGTATTACAGCTAGATGACAAACCTCACACCCACACCAATTATTCCAATAACTCATCAGGACCTTGAAACTATCAGTAGCCATATGGTGCACATCTGTGTATCTGGAAAAAGAAACCAAATTATTTTCTTGGTAGATCAGAGAAGAAAGAAGGGGAAATAGGACAGGGAAGGCCAATAGTAAGATTAGATTTTGGAGACTGACAGCGATTATTCCTGGTAGCCAGAAAAATCTACAAGATTACATAGCCTAGACTAATCACAAAGTAATACAAGGTAAAGAAACCCTAGTTTTGTCCTTGTTTGATGACATACTATATCTATACTATATTAAATTGCACTGCAGAACAAGTATTATTCTCATTAGGAGAAAGAGTCACCTTGAAACAATGGAAAGATAAGTCATTTCCAGTCAGTTTCCCTAATAAAGCTTACAACCATTTATTAGAGTACAACATGAAGGACAGAAGATAGACCAGGTGTTTTTAATAGTGCAGGGGGAACCCAGTTTACATCAATTTATTAAGTTACAATTATCTGAAATAGGGAAAGAAAATAAATGCAGTCAATAAAAAAAATCCTCACCTCTTTGCCTATGAAATTAAAATGGTGCTAGGAGTAACTCTCTTAATACTCTTTATTATATTGAATAGCCAATGATGGAATTAACTACCCTACTCAAAACACACACCTCTGCCCCAAACCATTTCCACTGTAAAAGACTGAACAGACAGACCTGTGAGAAAACAAGAGGCATCCCAAGAAGGAAAGGAGACAGGTCTTAGCATTAAAGTTTTCTTGTCTTGCATGCTTCGTATATCACCTATTGTTGTATCCCAGTATTTAATAGACAGGTAAAAAGTATACTCTGGGTGTGAATTGGGAGAGACCGGAGACTACACCTTAAGAGCAGAATACTGTTTGGTTTTCTCTGGGTGTTTTTAAAAAGAAACTGGACTTCAGATTGCTCACATGGCTTTCACTCACCCCTCAGGAATAAAGTTTTTGTAATATTTTAGTGGTAGTTTTATCCCTACAGGACTAACTCATCTTAAGGATCAGAACGTGCATACAGAATTACTGAACCAAACAGAAGAAAAAGCTTCCTTGATACCCAGTACCATTGCCCCAGAGATTAAAATAATGGAAAAAACAAGGGGTAATGGGTACAAGTTACTCCTGGGGAGATTCCGATTGGACTCCAGAAGAAAATTTTTCACCATGAGAACAATGAGACATTGGAATAATCTCCCAAGGGAAGTGGTGAATTCCCCTACATTGGACAGTTTTAAGATTCAGCTTGACAGGGTGCTGGGCCGCCTCATTTAAACTATATTTCTACCTTGAAAGGTTAGACTAGATGATTCTTGAGGTCCCTTCCAACCTCATAGTCTATGATTCTATTAAATTCTCAAGGAGTTGCTGCTTAGGCCCAATCTCAAAGGCATGCACTTGATTCTTACTGCATTTTATCAATCACTGTTATCTTTGTTCCTGCTTACTCCTACAAAGTAGTAATTCTTATCATGCCTGCAGGTCTACACTCTCATAAAATAATGCAAAGTTTAATTTGTAAACTAGATTAATCAGTATAATGTCAAATAATTATTCACCATACCTGTTACATCAATTTTTTCTAAACCAGGAATCTCTCTGGATGTATCTCTTGCTCAATTTCCATACTTCACATGGCTCTAAGGCTCCTCCTTAAGACTGCCACTATCAGCTGAGTTTAAGGAACAAATCCTTTGCACAGAGGAATCATGACAGTTGAGCAAAAATGCAGCTGGGGAATATGTGCGAAAGGTTTTTGAAAGCTTTCGGTTACAGGAAGGCTCATTAAAACTCCAGTTTCATTTCTTTAAATTAGCTTATATTGTGGGAAGGCTTGACAATCAATAAGAAAACTGCAGGAAGGGAAAAGTAGTATTTTCTAGATGTCAGTTTTACATGACTTATTTTCAGACATGCTAGGTAGGATATTTCTTGCAGACAATGACACATTTTTAGCTTGATGCCAATGCATGGGTTCAGTACCTAAGATCTCACAGTAGTCAGTGAAGCCTAGACAGCTATTCAGCTGACTAGATATAGTATCTTCTTTGGGATGACAGAATTGTGCTCTAGGCTTGATCATACTGACTTGAGCTCCTCCAACTGTTACTAAAGAAGCTTAACCCTCACTGAAGACATATAGCTGTTTGTATTTAAGCATCTCAATTTGCAAGCCTAACCCAACACTACAAATACTTGGACTCAGAAGTGTATCCTTCTGGTTGGAAGTAGAAAATATCTGTCACAAAACCTAACCTGAAAAAACAGGTGGGGAAATTCTAAACACAGAAAAGCATTCGAGCAGAATAAGGTAGCACCAACAATGTTCAACACCATGTGGTGCCCAGACAAGTCTATGTATACTGAGATGCGATTAACGAGCTCATACATACACAGCAAGCACAGTCACTGCATTCGTAGCCAACTCAATGTGTAATGGCAGGGAGTAGCTGGAAAGCCTGGGATTCATTTCCCTCAACTTCAGCCACCTAAAATGAAGGCATCTAATCCGAGTGACTAAAATCTCTCCGTGAGGCTACTGAAGAGCTCAGAGGGCACCCACAGATTCCATCTGCCATACCCACCTTGCATACCAGTTGAATTAGTCCTGAAAAGCACTCACTGCTCTCCACCAAGTTCAGACAATGAGCTCAGGCTGGCTTCCTCCTTTTTCACCTGGTTAAGCTCAGAGGAGACAAATCCTAAAGAGCCACCTATTCTACACTGGAATCTTCAGCCAGTAACATTCAGCTTCCCCATGTAATAAAAAGGAAGAATAAAAAGGGATAAATCAAATAACCTTCAAATTTTTAATGAATTGCCCTGTGGATCCAAAACCATAGAACCTTACTTGTAGTACAAGCTATGTAACCTATTATGGAAGTTAGAACACCTTAATACCTTAAAATACTTACTACCTGTTTATTATCCTGTATTTTGGAAATGTCTTTACAGTTGCTCTTAAAGCTAAAAAAAATATGCCACATGGCTAAATTTTCTGCAGGCAATACTTCCCAGAACACTTTTCTTTGAAATCCGTCTTGGTCCTTTAATGAACCCTGATGTCACTCCTCACTGGCAATAAAGTCCAACTTCTAAACATTTTTTGCAACTACGTATTTTATTTTAGTTACACTGGACAGAAAGAACCCTATATGCACACTTCACAGCTTGTAATTATTTAATTTAATCATAGCACTTTCACTGAAGAACAGGAAATAGACTTGCAACAAAAAAGGGCAGAGTATCTTCAATTCCTGAAAACAAGCATGGAGGCATTTTAATGGGAGGGTTTATTTCTCAAAGGCCAGGGGTATATTTGCCATTTTATCAAGGTACAATGTTGGAAAGATCAACAGATGGATTTTAAATAGGACACAAGAGCAAAGTCTGTTCTCAGAAACTGTTTTCTGAACCTTGTGCTGCTTACCTCTACACTGTGTTCTAAGGCAGGAAAGTACCAGGGAACCCAGCTTTAGATGTAAGACTGCATTCCTCTCAATCAAGACACAACACACCTCTAAATAGAAGGAGCCAATCCAATCTAGCCTCCATACTGTGTCCTCCCAAAGCAGAAAGCCCAGATTCTGTGTGACCACACGGAACTCTTTGTATCTTCTTTTCACATGATCATGAAAAAAAGTCTCTAGATGTCAAAATCCAAGAGATTCTGGTGAAAGTAGGCATATAGAAGTTATAAGTTGTATACAGAACTTGCATCTGGAAGACTGAGGAAAAGGAGACCAGAGGTAAGGACACTGATAGCTTAAAACAGCCAATCAATAACTACTGTAGTGATTATTAATTTTGCTTTTCCTTGAAGAACATATAACCATGAAAGCAAAAAAGAATATTTGCTCGATAGCAGAGAAAAGCCAGGAGGATGTGCAACAGTGTGCACGCTGGGAGAAGGTAATCTAATATTAGTATATTAGACAAGAAAAGGACATTCTTTCATGACAGGTTCAACCGCACAGAGATGCTCCCTGGCACTCCTATCCTGTGTCCCACTTGCCCTCTATCTCACAAGTCTGTGCAATCCTGATAGATTCCCAGCACTTATCAATGAGGTGAAGCTGCTGCAGACAGAGCTAACCAGGGACAGCCATTTATGGTCCCCAGGTGTCCCAACAGGATATTTCTATAAGCTGCAGATAACTTCAAGCTGGAGTGGTTAAAAAGAAAAGATCAAAATCCTAAAATACCCAGACCACCTAGAGAAATGGTCTGAAATATGGCAGCCGATTTAACATATACAAGTTCAGAACACTACATTTGGATAGAGGGAACCAAATGCACTAGGAAAATAACCAGGTGGAGGTGCAGTACAAAAAGCTTGAGCAGTTCACAAATTAAGTAAGTGTTTCAACAGCACTGCAGATCTTAAATCACCATGTACTAGCACAAGTATCTTATGTATGAATTTGGAAGGACATACTGCCCTGGCTTCAGTTTCAAGGAGGCTCCTATAACGGTTTTGAGTGGCAGTCTATAGAACAGACACAGTCAAAATTGAAAAAGTCCAGACGGGAAAAGGGTGAGGTGAGATTTTGAAAATATGACCTACAAAGAGGGAAGGGGGGAGCAAAACCATAATACTTCCCAGGAAATGGCTGACAGAACAGAAGAGAAGAAAAAAGCAGCTCAATTTGTGATGACAGCAATTCATGTCAGACAATGAGGAAAAAAGATTTCTTACACTTAGAGACAAAGAACATTGTACAAAACAAGCTCTGTTGCCCTTCTTTGGATGTGCTGCAGCACCTCAGTGTAGTGAGGGGCCCAAAACTGAACAGAGTATTTGAGGTGTGGTCTCACCAGTGCCAAGTACAGGGGGACATCACTTCCTGAGTCCTGCTGGACACACTGTTCCTGAGTGACCCAAGCCATACGGAGTAGCCAGTACTTGCTGAAACATTGCTGGAGCTATACAGGCCATACAAACAGAGGCTTCTATCACTGCATGATATGTGAGGTGGCAACAACAGGTAAGATATTTTTTTAACTGCAGCTGAATAGCAGGATAAAGCATTATAAAACAGGAGGATTCTGTTTCTGTCAGGGTGTTTGGAGACTCAGAAACTACTCGACGGAGGAGTGCTGCAACAAGGAAGCTGGAAGAGGAACACAGAGCCGTGATCCCCCTCCTCCCTCTCTGCCACAGCAGCGCAAACGGCAAGTGGTGAGAAGCTTGGTGCCCTCCAGCAGACTGGCCTGCGCTGGAGCTCCCGTGGAAGGACGCTGGCCTCTAGTGGTGACAGCCGGGGTGACTGCAGCCAACGTCCCTCCCGTCTGCAACATCCACGGGGGAGCAATAACCAGCTGGCGGTGCTTGCTTTAAGAAAGTGCAAGAGCAAGGAAAATTAAGCTGCTGCATTGCTTCTGCACCTGCATGTCTTGTCTTGCTCTGCTTCTGTTCTGTACCTGAGATTATTCTAAGATCATCACTGCAAGAATCAAAAGTTGATTAGCTGGGGCTTCACAACTGTTTAAAATAATAGTTTGAGATGCATGTCTTCTGAGGCTCTCAAAATTTGGTTTCTTAAAATAAATCTTTTACCTGTTGTCTAGCTTACTGAACAGTAAATCTCACCAAACCAAAAAGATTACTAATACTGAGACGATCCAAAATAGAGAAATTCCATCAAAATCAAATCACTCAGCAAACAACAAAACTTGCTTGGAATTAAAACCCCAAATTAATTCAGCCATAGACTTTTTTTGTCAGGAAAAAAAAAAAAATTATAGCCATCAGTTTTGTTATGAACTTCATCAAAACAGTTTTAACAGGTCCCTAATTGTAGCATCTTAAGTACTTCAATGCTGGAAATATCCTGTAATTTAATACCTCAACCACGCCTCAAAATCCATAAAGCTTCCTGCTTAGATTTCAAATACCACCTGGTAAAATCTTTCCTCTTTGCCTCCTCTTTTTTTGGAAATAACAGGTGACAGGTTTCATTAAATACACTGACAAGCCAAAATTTGACAAGTCATGGTTAAATCTGACAGCTTTACATTTCTGATCACGCTCAACTTCAATTAAAGAGCACATGAAATTGGCATCTTCCTACAAAATGTTTTGGCTTGCATAAACCAGTGTTTTTCTTTCAGTGTGGTTCAGATACATACTCAGACACACAGGCACACACCCATGACCATACTTTTACACACTACGATTAGAGACTAAATATAAGAATAAAACTACTGGTTTCTGGAATTGACTGCCAAAATCAGATGAAAGCAAAGAAGAATGTAAGCTCCTTAGTTCTTGTGGCCTTCTGGAATTGTAGAGAATCTAGAGATGGAATCGTAGTAAAGAAACCAGGCAGTGACACTGCACTAGCATAGTACTTCCTTCTCAGTGGCCTACCCCAAAATACAGCAAAAAAACAGATAAATGATTAGCATCACCTACTTGCTGGTGTTGCAACTTACTTTGCCTAAGGTGATCAGTCTTATGCTTCTGGAATGCCATTTTTCACTTGATGACTTTTTGACCCAGATAGCTTCTCAGCCTCACTCTCTAGTAAGCTTAATTGATTCTGTTTTGCAGTGTCCCCTGAGACCTTTGAAAAAGGTGAGATGCAAGACCACAAAGACCATTCCTGCCACGTTCAAAGGACTTCAAGGTTTAGTAAAATAACACTTTATCTGAGAATTTTAATAACAGCTGGCAGTTGGATATCATAATATTTCTATGCAAAAGGTAACTTGGTTTGCTGGAATAAAAAGGCTAAAGAAAAGTTCACTCTGAATCCTTGCTGACAAGGCTGCAAATAGCTCAGCAAAGGATTCTAGCAAGAGGAATCCCCTCACCACTCTTCAGTCATCAACTTAAATGATGTCATTCTTCTCACAGTAAAATAGTTTTGGAAACTTTACCTAGCAATTAGGCTGTAAGATTTTAACAGCTTACCTAGACACGGGAATAGTGACATACGAGTAGTTCATCTTGACAGGCTTTTAAGGAAATAAGCATCTATACGTAAGAGCCATATTCTCCTACACCTCTCACTTTAACTGTATGTTGTTGTAGCAAAAAGACCATGAGAACTGGTTAAGATAAAATATTTGTCTGTGCAGCCTGGCTTCCAAGCCAAGTATCATTTTTGCAACTAATAAACATATCAATAATGTTAGCATTATTCCATTATTTTTAACAACTCTATTATAACAACTACATATAATATGACTTCTGAGATCAAAGTGTAAAATTTTGATTCTTAAAAATCAAGGCACAGTTCCACAGAAACTAACACACTTCCTGCTTGCATGAACCTGCAGTATCACTGGTGCAGACAACTCCAGTACAAACTTATTAGTCAACTCCTTCATCTACTTGGACTACCCTGGGTTTAAAAATACTTTATTTTGAAGACTCTGTCTACTTGTAAATAACTTTTGTTTCTCCCATTGAATGAACCGTCAACAGCTTTCTCATCTTCTTCCACATGGGCCAATTCTGTAGCAGCATCAGTATAGCACTCCAACTATCCTCAAACTTCCTCAATATAAACTCTAAATCACAGCCTTATTGTTTCTACGCAAAAGACAAAAAACAAGGGAACTGAAAGGAAATTCCTATTCCTGTGGATTATTTATGAACTATGGCAGAATGTGGTAACATTTTATTGACTGTGGTATCTACAGGCTTCTTTGCTTAGTGATGAACCAAGGCAGATGTGATGAGACGTGTATGAAACTGAGGTTTAGCAATAGTCAAAACAGAATGTTCTCCTGGATGAATTAGGAAGCATTGCTAAAAGTGAAGTGGAAGGTACTGCTTCCGTACAAATGTTCTCTTCTGAAAAAGAAGGGAAGGCTCAGGCAGGAGGACAAAGAACACCTGCATCCCTGAAAGAACAGTAAGAAAAAAAAATACCTCTCTGAATAACTGAAAACTTGAAGACCAGTTATACTGAAACAAACAGCTTCTGCTTGTGAGTCTGCATTTGCTGCTTCATATCATAATAATAATCACAATTTTGTCACCGGTCTTGTTCTCCTACACGTCTGTCATTGATGTAGAAGAGGTCAAGAATGCTTGGGATGGCCTCAGGATGCATTTGCACTTGTAAGGCAGTATCTCTGATGTTCTTGTTGTAAACACACTATTTGATTTGCTGTCATTGCTAGTATACATGTTAGTTTGTGTATAATAAATAGAATCCTGAGGGAGAAAATCTGTACAATTAGCACATCAGACTGTTCTTCTGGATCAATGCCCATTGACTTCTCCATGAATTCTCTTTCATAACTAGTATGAATAATTAATTAATCATAAGGACTAGAAACCTTAACACCATCCAAAGTTTGTAAATCCTAACAATGTAGCATTAACCATTTTTTGTTTTTAAATACTGCCACTGATCCATCTGAATCCACAAGCAGTCTATGTGTGCATATTGTACACATAATTCTGGCACCCCTCTAGCAACAGGCAGTGCTTGTTGTGCCTAGAAGTTTGTAGCTACCAAGGTGGATGGATGAAGGAAGACTGTTCTTCTCACCAAATGGAGAGACCATGTTCTTCCTGTCTCTAGATTCTATGTTCTAAATATGGTGATTTGCAGCTAGCTAAGTCAATCTATCCAGGCTGCCTCCAAAATACATAATTTTGTTTGTGTCTGTCTCCTGCCTTCTCACACTGTGGTAGCACCAGCAATCACACAGCTGTTTGGTGAGCTTGCTTCTTAGGTAATTTGACTTGGGAGAAGTTAGCTTGGGGGCAAGGTCTGGTTTGGTTTGGTTGATTGTCGGGCTTTTTTAGAGGTTGCTTTCATCTAGGTGAGTTGGCTGATCTGACTACCATTTTGCCATGTGATCACTGGTGCTGACAGAAAACAGGGGCAAGGATGCAGGGCAAGCCTTCAAGTAGAAAGTAAAATCTCACAACATGATCTATTTAAGCTGATTGTAAAAGCTGACCTTTAATCTCTGCCACTGTCACTAGGCTGGCCTGATTTCCTCCTAGGTTTCCCAGAAGGTAAGTCTAGTTTGTCCTTAGCAGGAGGAACATCATACTGAGGTTTAGAGGTCTACCACTGGCTGAAAAGTGGGTGTATTAAAAAGGTTATTCCATAACTTTTTTCTTAAGGGATGCCGGTTTTATTTCCCTTTACAAGAAAGACTCTGTTTGGAATGCAGAATTTGGACCCCAAAGGAAAACACATTCAGAAGTTCTGATTTGGATTAAAGAGGCAGTTTTGGGGGAGAAGATAAACAGGAATGTAGCAAGATACTATTTAGGCTAAAGTACGTTGTCTCTGTAGTGAAGTTCAGCTCTTTGCTCAGCAACATGTGGATAGCTGTTGAGACACATTCAACAAAAGGATCCAGGACTAGATTATTATCTTTTTTGCCTCATTCACTGTCAAATTCACTCCTGGACTAAGCAAGGATATCTGTTGCTTCCTCTTTAAGGGACACGAGCAGGTATATTGAGGAATGAGGTGTTTAGGTATTGGCCTTTGTGTGTATATGCAAATAGATGAGGCCGAAGAAACCAGACAGTGGAAGAGAGAAACAGGTTTGATGAGAGGCCAAAGGCATGAGGAGAGTTGGAGGAAAACTCCATAGCAAGGAAAGAGAGCAAACAGCTCTCTGCCAATCAGTGTACCTTCTTGTTACAAAGGATGAATACTGCCCTACTGCAATCAAAGCAGATGTTCCTGTAAATTGAAATGTCCCCTTACCAGCCTTACCTTATATGTAGTTCCACAAGCAGAGCTGGCCACAGAGAAATGAACCAGCAGAGATGAGGGAGAGCTTGTATATACTGAGGGATGAACTTGTACAGAGATCAGAGGTGAAGAAAGGGCGAGACCAGAAGTGAAACTTCATCATCAATAAAATTCAGTGGTTTTTCACCAGTTTCAAACATAACACATGTAAGAACAAGCACAAAGTATCATGAAATAACAGCCCCCATTTACAACAAAAGCTGCCTAACTGTTACTCAGCAGAACGTGCACCTTGTGTGCTACTTCTGTCTCCTGAAAGACCAGTTCAGTTACCTTTTACTTTTTCTGATTCCAGGTCTCCAAACTAAACTAAGCATAGAGAGGTGGCTGCAACAACTAGGGCTGAGAGGCTTTTGGTTCTGGTCATCTACGTTTTCCCCAGATAAAGTCCAACTGATGCAGACTTACTCATATTGCCATATAAACTCCTCTGTGTTTTCAGAGAGCTTCCCACTGTGTAAAGTAATGCCAGTCTTGACCTTTTACTTCCAAGAAGAATTTGGACACATTGCCTTGAGCACTGCAGTGCTCATCATGTGACAGTCTCACGTTTTTTAAACCCATAAACACATACACACTATCTACACTGAAAAAAAAGTTTAGGCTTCTATCAATCATTTACCTTTCAGGAAACGCATGAATTAAAAATGCTCATATGATGCTACTTTGTCTTCTTGCTCAGCTGCTCTGTGATAAGAGCAAGGTCAGATTCTCTCCCAAAGCAGGCTCTAATCATGTACTTATCATAATGATCATGCACGAAGTCGAGGTTACCAAGGCAATAACAACTCTTTCCCACTTTACTTTTACTCCATTTTACGTCTGACGCCATTTTCCTTCTAAGCCTTTTACAGTCTTTACCATGGACCTAGTTTTAAGATCATCACAATCATTTCTTTTTGGCAATATACCAAAATTACCTGGGAAACTAACATCAGACCAAATAATGGGTAATGTTAAAGAGTTTTTATTTCAGCCAAACTGGACATGAATTTCAAAAGGATATACGGGAAGGAGGGCTGGGGTGATGAAACAACTTGCAAAGTTAGACTTTGCATTTCAACAGATTTCAAAAGACTGGCTTATTAGGCACTGTAACATCTAAGCAGTTGTAAAGGCATCTATTGATTACTCAGCAAGCTTATACCATAAAACCAGAAACACAAAGTGACATGTGCTGCTGAAGGGCTTATGGTCATGTGAAATTTTGAAAAAGCATAGCAAGACACTAAGACCAGAAACAGAGAGGCAGTCACAGTATTTATACCACTATGGTCACTTTGGATTTAGGGTTTTTCAGTTCGGCTTTAACAGAAGTTAATTATCCCTTTCACCATCCTTCATCTGCTCACTGTTTAGAGAGAATGGATACACAGCTAACAACTGCTTATATTCACCTTACAGGTCATTTCAGAAAATCCTCCCTAGGTTTAGGAATCACACCAAACCACAGGAAAAGAGTATCTTTAGAACGGAGAGAGAAAGGAGAGAAAATGAAAGGAGGGAAAAGTTAATCTATATACCTTTCACCCGGTTTTAGAAAGAAGTTATGAATTTGATCTAGACCAATCAGCCAGGCTCCCTTCATAATCAGAGAGAGCCTTAATGCTACTGGAGTGATTTAACTCTATTTTGATGCCTATGGCATGAATCACAACCAAACTGGCATCATCTGTATTTCTCTATAGGCCTATCAGATGATTCCCTGGCAACCAACGTACATTAGATGTTTTATTTCCATACAAATAACTTTATGCAAGATAGACTGCACTCTCTGCTGAGATGCATAAGTTGGGGCGGGGGGAGAGAGGGATAATTAACTTCTGTTAAAGCCGAACTGAAAAACCCTAAATCCAAAGTGACCATAGTGGTATAAATACTGTGACTGCCTCTCTGTTTCTGGTCTTAGTGTCTTGCTATGCTTTTTCAAAATTTCACATGACCATAAGCCCTTCAGCAGCACATGTCACTTTGTGTTTCTGGTTTTATGGTATAAGCTTGCTGAGTAATCAATAGATGCCTTTACAACTGCTTAGATGTTACAGTGCCTAATAAGCCAGTCTTTTGAAATCTGTTGNGAGGAGAGAGGAGAGAGGAGAGAGGAGAGAGGAGAGAGGAGAGAGGAGAGAGTCAACTCAGTTCCCTTAGTATCTCAGAATTTTATGTCTTTTCTAACCCAAAAGAGTGCAACAAAGCTTCTGCCTAGCATGGATATGAATAAATCAGACTAATGTAACAGAGAAATATACGACTATATGCTTTTGAAAAGTTATTTGAGCTTGAAAAAGATAAATGATACTATCATCTTAGAAGAAATTTCCTACATTTTTGCATTCCAAGTTGAAATAACATCGTCTATTACTTATTCACTCTGTATTAATTCAAACATGCACACCTACCTTTATGGTAACATTTCCTTTTGTTATTTTTCTCATATTGAAGCCTACTGTAGGAATCATATCTTCTGTGAACTGCCCTGACTAGAATAAAAAAAAAATATGTATTTATTATAAAATAGTTGATACACAGTAGATAAGTTTCTAACTTGCAATATAAAATTTTTACTTTACAACGCTGTAAAACATCACATTAATTTTCTGCAAGAACACTGCCCAGCACTTCAATTAATGCATTGTCACGCCAAGGAAGACTGTTCATTTCAGCCCCTTTAAACGATCTTTTATTCTCCTTAGCAACAAAGATCACCCCAGAAACCACGAGACTTCGGATAATCCTTCATCTGATCCTTCAGCAAACCAGAAAGCAACACAGTCAAAATACAGAATCATACAATGGTTTGGGTTGGAAGGGAACTTTAAAGCCCCCAATATAAAACATGATACTATACTAGGATTTTTCCCTGTAGTTTCTCACTACCTTACCAATGGTTTAACTCCAAATAAAATAAAAGAGTGAAGGAGTACTCATGCAGAGAGTACTACATGCAGACCCTTTCCTTCTGAGCAGGTGACAGGAGTCTCACTAGGGAAGCTAAGAGAACACCACTAAGACAGCAAGTTACAAGGTACTAACTCAGCACACCATAAACCCAAAACATAAAACCAAAGTCCTGCCTCCTCCCCCAGTTCAGAGAAATATTTTTATAAGACAGATGCTTGTCATGAAGCCAATGGGAACCTTACACACATCTACCCACTACAGAAGACAGCTTTTGAGGAGAAAGGTAAAACACAGATGCAAGTAGATAACTCATTATTCATTCTTCCTTTTCAAAATGTATCATTAATAAGTTATTGTGTCTCCTAGGCATGGTGCATTAAGATGGTAACTTAACAGTTATGTCTACACAGAGGCACTGGCGCTCTCTTACAACATACACACTAGGTCCTTTCTCAATTGTGGGTTGGTTTCCCACATCTAGTCATTCAGAAAGGATGGTAGCAACCTCCTGGACCTGCACTGCCCTTCCACATCTATCTGCTCATATGCCCTTCATCATGTTGAGTGCCCTGACTTTTTAATGGAAGAAAATATCGGTACGTAGACAAGGAGGGAAGACTGCATGCTCCAACATGTCCCTCCCATCTGAGAAGTGGATGATCAGAGGTTCAGAGTACCCTGGAGCAGCTATGTGCCTCACAGTGAACACATTGCCACCAGCTACCCCTAGTACTATTGCTGGTCTTGGTACGCTTTCTGCAACTTTCCTCTTGGCTGTTCATGGCAGATTGTGAGCATACTATGTCCCCAGTTTTCATTCACAAACAAAGATTAATTATTTTTAAACTGAGACTTTAAAAGCTGTATAATCTTTGACAGTTATTTAAACCTCTCACAGGATTTGGGGGTTTGGAATTAGATCCTTCAGGCAAGAAACAATTTCCATCAATTACTTGTCTAACCTTACCTATGGGAACCTTCCTGCTAAATTCTGTACTATACATCTTCCCCACCTTCTGTTTCTGAAAATCTCTTTTTTTCTCCTCTTTCTTTGCTTCAGTGACTTGTCAGCAGTAGAAAAAAACAGTAAAGACAAATGCACCTGCAGTCTCGTACAGATACACATACCCAGCAGCGACAGTTTTTAATTGGGTAGAGTAAGACAAAGCCAAAAAGGATCCATCTCCTGTAGCAGTTAATGGCCTCATTTGCTAAGATATATAGTACATTTATTTGTGGAGGACACACATACAAACATATATGAACATATAAACCCTGAGAATGTAGCATTTGTAGCATCATTACTCAAGCACAAGAATGCCTGGAAAACCAGTCAGGCAACTCAGGAGGCTATTGTTTAAACAAATTCACTGAAAGTCAGGGTTCTACTTTTGTCAGCAAATTATACATCAGATGTAATATGCTAAACTGGAAGATAAAAATTTTTTAAAAAAAACATAATTAACTGCTCTAGTATTGGGGATTGAATGCAAAGAATTAGGGTCCCCTTCACTGGTCTTTAGTCTCTTCCTTTAAAAATTTTCCATTCTGGCTGAAGGGAACCAGCTACAAGGCAAGTATTACGTTTACAGTTCTTTATTTCCCCACAATGAAGAAAAGAAAGTAATAGCTTGAACCTTTTGCCCACATTAGTCCAAAAGCTCTGATTACTGTGTTTTGTTTCAAGTGCTGTAAGCACCATAAAGTAAAAAAAATCTGTTCCATTTTGCTTGTTCAGAAAGTTTTATATGACAAATCACCTATTTTTGTGAATATTCAAGATGTGCAAACAAGTTTATTGTCATATCTCAGTAAAAAAGAGATTACATCCTGACACAAATGAAAATAATTCATGTTTGTTTGCAATGTCCTCTTTGAATGTTGTTGAATATTAAGCTGACAACTGAATACTGTCGTTACTCCCTGCCATATCAACAACCACGGGCCAGATTCTGCTCCATTACATCAGTGCTCATCCAAGGCGGTGACGTTACCCAAGTTTTCCACTGGTAACAGAGGACTAAGGATGGTTCAAACTCCCCAGGGATGAGACTGTCTCAAAGGGTGTTTATTCAGTGTTAGCATGATAGGATCTCCGAATACTATTGTGAAGCGCAAAAAATAGTAATTTCCTACCATTTGTTTTTATGGTCCATCGCAGTTTGCATTTTAACTACCAATGCATGTAGAGTTCCCAGCCCATCTGCCATCCATGTATCAACTTTATTCAAGAGTACACTATTATCCACTGCCTTACGCTATGTTGTTTACTCCCAAGTTCTCCAACCACCCTTCTTTGGTGATTAACATGGCGTGTCATCCTCAGATGCACAAGATCCAAAAGCTACAAAATGTGCCATCTATGACACTTCCCAAGTCAGAAAACACGGATGCCTTGTAGAATATTCTTAAGCAATACATTTGCTGGTGAAAATCAGACCTGTAGTAACAGCAATGCTCTAGTATTCATTGTCTCTCATGAGAGAGACAAACACGTATGATGCCATTCCACTGGTGGTATAGTGTGAGCAGACAGTCAGTCACATGCACAAAGTCTAATGCTACACACTACTGTTACTGAGGTCTCTGAACTGCTGTGTTCTTCTCTGCTCCATTTATTAAACCAATCCAAGAAGCAATATAATTTGTGACGCCCTTCCCCTCCTTCCTCATCAAAGCCTGCCCTTGGGCGATGAACACTTCCAGTAGGCACAAGGACACTGAAACGCGTGTTACCGAGACCGCCCGAGTGCCTAACAAACTAACTAAAACACCAGTTCCTGATATTTTCTGTGTATTGATTGCTGATGTCCCCCAAAACATACCTTCTTCATGCACTTTCCCTACCCCATTACTTTTTCTCCTGTTCTCTCACCACTTCTTCATCATGCTAATTCACAATCTCCTATTTTCTCCCTCTTAATCCATAATTCTACACGAAAGCAAGTAACAAATAGTATATACTCACGCCATCATTGTCTCAATTTCTTTGACTTTAGGCCATAAACCTTCCAGTCTGATTTCAATTTGTGATCTAGCGTCTTTTCAGGATAAGGACTGAAAAACATCTGGAACCTTCACCTCGTGGCAGGTGAAGCTGCAATACATCTGACAGCAGTGATTACCCCACTGAAAAGGGTATGCACTAAGCTTCATAATTAGAAGTAACCCTGTTTAGCACAGGTATTTGTTGAGCATATATATATAATTTGTTTCCATCTTCTGATGGGAAGTTAATCTTCAGGACAGACCCAAATGCAGAAGGGCGGAGAGCATGGCAAACAAAGATGAGGAATGTATTTCAGCATGGTGACAAAACGTCATGGTAGGTGTCAGCGTTAGGGAGGGACAAGGCTTCAAGGCCATCACCACAGTGGGAAGATGTGCTGGTTTTGGATGGGATAGCGGGAATACCAAAATCAG
This sequence comes from Eurystomus gularis, assembly GCA_013400335.1. Taxonomy (NCBI): domain Eukaryota; kingdom Metazoa; phylum Chordata; class Aves; order Coraciiformes; family Coraciidae; genus Eurystomus; species Eurystomus gularis. The sequence continues at coordinate 236,900 of VZZY01022065.1, read as the reverse complement.
ACTTGAATGTTGGGAAAGAGCTATCAAGGAACTGTGGAAGGCATTAATAATGATGCAACTGACAAGAGGAGAGACTTCAATGACAGGGGAGTTGTGGCCTTGGAAGATGCGCAATATACTCCGAGTTATTTTGTGGAAACTCATCTCTGAATTAGGGACAAAAGTCCATGCCCAGGAACCTGCTTTGAGACGGGCACGCTTTGCAGCCAGACACAGGAGACATCTGCTTTCTCCCTCGGCAAACAATTCCACACCCAACTGACCCTGCTGCGAAATCTTCGAGGCTGCAAAAGGCGCCTCAAGCCCCACGCCCGTTCCGCTCCCTCCCTCCGCAGCGCACGGCGGGCCCGCACGGCGGCAGGCGGCTCCGCCGCGGGCCG
>VZZY01022065.1:110061-235986 GCA_013400335.1 Eurystomus gularis | reverse complement strand
AGCCCTCGGCCTGAGGCGGTCGCACGAAGGCCCCGCCAGCCCCAGAGTGCAACAGGGTGGTGGCTCCGGGCAGCGCGGGGGATGGCGGGGATCGTGTTGGGGGGAGAGCTGGTCCCTGGCGGGAGGGAGTGGGGCAGGACGGGCGGCCCGGCGTGGGGCCGCCGCCGTGGGCTTGCGTGCCCAGCGCCCCGCACCCAGCAGGGGATGGCCGAGGGCCGCACTGGCTTGACAGGATTCTTGGCAGGATGGATTGTGTAGGTCCTTCACCTGTGGGGATGGTGGTTCTCACGCCCCTAGGTTCTCCACTCTCCCCATTAAACTCTTCTTGAATTATTTGTTGTGCGAGCACAGGTTTTCAGATCCAGGGTTTACCGTGGTTTTATCTGAGTTCTTCTCTGACAGATTTTGGAGGGTCTACTTTAGCCTGTTTCCTTGTCACAACAAGAGGTGGTGCTTGTGACGGTGGCTCTGCATAGCAGGCAATGACGGGACATGCTATTTCATCAGGGATCTTCTGCCTGCACAGGATAAGCAACACTTAGTGTGCAGTCTTGCCACGCAGCTTTAGAGAAGGGCTTGTTTTTCAGAGCTAACACTTAACCTGGATCCATCTGCCAGTCTCTAAAGTCGTCACTGAGATTGTGTGTGATGCTCTAGAAGGTTACAACGCTGGTGGTGTTGGTTGAGGAAGGACTTTCATACAGGTATAAACAAAGCACTTAAAAACTTTACTTTGGATACTGCTACTATTGAAACAGCAAATTCATCAAAATACTTTGAGATTTGTTTTTCATCTTCTTTTCAGAGATGTAATTCCACAATTTACAGAATGCAATTTGTGGCAACCGTCACTGGTTACATCAGTCAGACCACAAAAACTGGAAGCTCCTGTGACTTTGCTGTGAAGAGCAATTGGTTCAGGGCTAGCTGTAAAGGTGAAAAACTTTATGCTTTTTCATGCCCTGTGTAGACACAGTCAAAATGACTCATAGTGTAATTGTAATATATTTTTTTGCAGATACTCATTTATTTACTCTTGTAAATTTAATTGAACATTTCCAGAAGGCAGTTGGACACTGGAGCTGGCCCTGCGATGGTAATGTTAGGGAATTATTTTTCTATGCTTCCTTTAATATAAAATCTGGAGGAAAGGAGACAGATTTAAGTGATGAGTCCCAAACAAACAAAAAGAATCTTCTGGGTTTTTTTCCCCCAGTAGCATAAGATGCTGCACTTGATACAGGTAGTCCCTTTGTCCTTATGCTATTCCCTAGCATTAGTGTTTTGAGTTAGAGTCAGAATTTTGGATGCCACCCTTAAAACTGAGGCAGTGGTGGTGTTTTTAGCAGCTCTAGAACATGGTATAGCTCTCAAAGTTTCTTGAAAATTGGTGGCATGGTGAAAGAGAGGAACTTGATCAGATCCTGCATTGAGGGAAAGTGTAGCAGAACTCTGCCATTTTTCTTGCCTCTTAGTAGCAGCCAAATGGCCATTCAGTAAATATGTACATCCTTGCCTCAGCCAGCAGTCACAAATTTACTGGCCAGTTACCATTTACATTAAACATAACTTGGGCGCATAACTTGGGAGATACGGCTGGAAAAGGTGATGTTGAGGAAATGGGTTATTCTGCTTGGATGGGTAACAGGACCAGGAAATAATTCACAATAATTCACTATTCTTTTTTCTGCTATGTGTCTTGATATTTTTCAAGACTTGTTTCAGCCAAAGCAATTATCAAATTTTCAGTGAATAGGTGAAATGTTTCTGTCTGCCTTAAAACTAAAAGTGCAAGAATTTCTCCCATCTCCACATATGACCCAGCTGGTGATGTGTGGAATAAAGACAGTCCATTTGTGAGAGTGGTTTCTGGGAATGAAATAGTTCTGATTACTACATGGGGAAAAACATAAAATTGAGCAGTCTCTATTTTTTGTAAGAATTTTTGCAACAATTTTTTAATTCTGCAATAATGCTTAAGGCTCGTAGTGTTGGAAGCTTAAAGAAACAATATATTGCAGATACAGTAGCATGCTCTAAAAAGATACATTTTAATCATATCCTCATAAAAGGACACCAGAGGATGTGCAAGTAAATTCTACATTAATTCAGCTGTACACTGACTGAAGTCTTTTACAGTATCTAGGGAGACAAAATACAGTATGTGAAAAAGACTTGGAGAGTTTGTCCAAGTTCAAGGCATCTGTTATATTGTTCTAAAATCTGTTATCTCTTTTGCAAAATATGTGATTATGAAAGGTAGTTCTTTATTTTGCTGACAGTTTGGTGATAGAATATTGTATGTAAAAAAAATATTGCTACCTTGCTACAGTGAGCAGCTCACAGGACATTTGTTCTTGTAGCTAAAAGCCTGAGCTGTGGCACAGAAGGCCACAATTGATTATCCTGTGTGACTGCAGACAAGCCACTTAATCTTTCTGGGAAACATTTAACCCCTGATGAGATATTTCACTTTTCTGTCTTGTCTGTTGAGATTTACACAGTTCAGGACCAGCTGAGCAGTGTTGTGGGGGCATGCAGCACCTAGCATATGGAGTCTTCCAAGTGCCCTGTGATAGTAAAGCACCCTACTCCATTGCAGAGACTTATTTGTGCTATAAAAGTTTATAACAATGGATCTTACATTTCAGGTGACTATGGTGGTGATCCTATAAATATGTAGTCAGCAAAACTTGACCTGAACCAACACTGTGGATCCAGATATTTCCACATTTGAGGTGAAACAAGATGTTTGGGACCCACATCTCTAGTTTGGAGTGCTACCAAAGGGATCAAGTCACATTGTCTGTAGTTTAAGCTTGGACTTTAGTGACAGCTGGAGATCATCATGAGAAGAAGTCTTCAGCTGAGTGAAATCTCCAGAGAGGAGAGCACGACAAGGTGTGATGTCTCACTCTTGTATTTTCAGGTTTGTCCTGATACACAGGGAAAAAAAACCCTGTAGGATAAGCTGAACATCTTTTCTGCTCATGAGGCACTGCATTAGAGACTAATTGTCTTTTCTGTTTGTAGGCCAGCTGCTAGCTGCTTTGCTAAAGAGAACAGAAAGACTGTATTGAACTGCTCAGTGAAAGCACTGTAATGTACCCGCCAGTGTCTGTGTGCGTCGTCCGTGCCCTCTGCTCACTGGCACATCAGAGACTCTTCCGTATGTATCTTAAATTGTTGTCACACTCCTGTGAGGGAAGAGGGGAACAAGGGTTTCTGTAAGGATTGTTACACTGGCAGAGTGGGGCAGATTAAAGTTTTTAACTCAAGAACTCTGCATTTTTGGATATCTAAATTTGGTATATGCAGCACATACTGAAACTATGCATAGGATTTACAGACAGCCTATTATTAGTCCAGTGCCTTTAATTACTAGCTCTCCCAGCAATATGATACTTCATGCTTTGTTGTGACATTAACAGTATTATCGTTATGGAAGTTAAGTGGGTGGTTGTTACATCCCTGCTTCAGGAAATCATCACTTGACACTGGCAAGCTATCATCTTGTCTCAACCTGCTAGTAGCCTGAGGGAGCAGTGTGCCAACATATGGTATACAGGATCTTGAAGTTCTGTTGCATAAATATATTTTCTGCGATGAAAACAAAGGCAGAGAAGGCAATGACTGCATATTGTCTGCTGTTCACATATATAGGCTGCTGAACACGACATTCTGGAATTGTGTGCACGGAAACAAACTGTTAACTGAATATATAAAGCAGTGATTTCTGTTTACCAATCAATAAATACCTTATCAGTTATAAACTAAAGGTTATACAAGCATACACTGAAAAATGTCATCTAATTACTGCTAGCCAAGGAGAACTATAATCAATATGCCATGATGGTGGTAACACATTAGCGAACATAATGAAATCCAATGTTATTCCCTTAAGGACGCTAATATTGACAGGTGCCCTTTACCTCCGTGCCCTTTACTTTCTGGTATGTAACAAGGGGACAACAAATGGGAGGAAGATTTTGCGGTCCTGAGTCCTACTGATAGTGAAAAGTAGCTGTGAAAGGTTCAGAGCACCTACATGAAAGAACTGTTCTCTAAAGACCCTGATCCTTGACAGGTGTACACAAAAACCTGTGATTGATCTTGAGTACTGCATGTTTACATGGCTGTCCTCATAAAGAAAAATACCATGATGCTGGGTTAAATTTCAGTGGAGTCTTTCCAGCAAAACAGACGGAAGGGTCTGGGACAGCCACAGACTGGGAACCATTTAGAAGTGTTAAAGGATGAAGTTAGACCAATCAGCTTTTTTAATCTGTTTCCAAGCTCCTATGCAATGGTTTTCAGTAGGATGGGAGAAAAAAACTGTCAAGAAAGAACAACTACAAAGAAATTTATTTAAGAAAGATGAAGTCATTGTTTAATAAAGCAGTTGCTTGTGTTTTTTTTCAAGCCATGCAATAAACACTGTTTTGTATCAGTGTTACTCTTTGGAATGAAACTCATGAGTGTCTTGAAATCTCAGACCCTAATTTTGCAGGCTGTTTTGCTTTGGCAGAATGGGTATCTTCCAGTGCAAAGGGACTTGCACAAGCACACTGTGAAAAGCTTTCAAGTAAGTTTAAAGTGTTTATGCTTGAAGGATGGGATTTAGTTGTCTTCTTAAAAACGTCATCAATGCACCATAACTGACTATGTTTTAAAATTACGTAACTGTCTTTTCTGTCTTCTTGTTTGTATTGAAAAGTGATGGGTGGGTACACGTACAAATCTAATCTGTGCCTGAGAGATGTCTAGTACATATTGCACAGGTCTGAAATCTTCCACACAATTCTTTGCTGATACCTATACTACAGGGTGTCCCGGTATGATGCAAAGATTAAAGCAGATTTTGCTGGACTTGTTAGGATGCCAGTCACATCCTAGGCTTCCTACGACTTGATCTTATTGGCCTGTCTCTCAAAAACTCTCACCATGTTGTTATTTTTAATACAGGAAAGCAAAAAAACTTGAAGGCAAGGGCCAGGCTACGATTTCACTTCTATTCACATTTTCTGAGTGCCAACAGACATCTCACTTAAAAGTGCCAGTATCTTTGGGTGTCCCAGAATAAGCACCACAATAAACCAGATCCAGATTCTTCAGGTAGAAAAGCAGAATTTCAATTAGCATTTTAGCAAAATTTCTAGACATTGAAGGAGGGCACTTGAGGTAGTCAAACCACTTTAGTTTAGACCATTTCATCAAACCCATTTTAACATTTCACAGTCCCTAAGTATTGCCAGCCTGAATTCTGCCTAGAAAGGAGAAGTACACAATAAATGAATGGCAATCAAAGTGAAATGAACGTTCCTTTAGTATTTAATCTTCGGAAAAACACACAAATATAAGAAGCCAAAACTTTAAGGCTACAGAGAGACAACTAATGATTACAGGAAATGCAGTGAATGGAAGGTGACTATTTTGGGGAGAGGGTTCCACTTTAGGAGAATACAAGTTTGGCTTTGAACATATGACAGTGACCAGCACTGCAAGGCATAGCAGCCCTTTTCCTTCTCTTCTCCTTTACTCCATGAAGACTCTCTGTCTCCATGGTGACTCTTTAGTGTAGACTATAGGCAAGACAAATACAATACAGAGCAAAATAATGTATTTGGAAAATACTGTGATTTTACACAGCATGTAGCTGGCCTGGATCTCAATATGGCAAGAAGTTTGTGGGATTTAGAACATGAATTGCACATATGTGGAGGTAATATAAATATCCCAAGTGAACATTCAAAAGGTGGTTGGTAAGGCATTGCGCATCAGAGCACAAGCTAGTTAGCTACTTAGGCGTACAGCTTAGGAAAACACATTTCTATGGGCAATTCATTGCAAGAGTCTGCTTTCCTCTCACCCTCCTTTTACTTTCCTGGTCCTGGCTGCTCTCAAGAAAAAGAAAGAGATGGGATCAGATGGCTAGGTCTAATGTAACATACCAGTTACTCTATTCCTTTATCTTTACAGTGGGTTGTTGGTATTAAATTTGAAATAGATAAGAACTGTTAAATGGGAAGAGACTGGTCTGCCCACATTCCCCGCTGCTTCACTTCTGCAGTTCACTTCCTCTGCATCCACTGGGAGGTCCTCACCACGCTGTCTCAACTCTTCTGTGGTTTTAACTTTTCATTCTTCTTTTTGTGGAGATTTCATGCTTTCCACATCACAAATGCTCTGCTTGCTGTTATTTGGCTGCTAGCCAAAAATATTTATGGCAAGACTTGCAGATGTTGTGAACCTGTGAGCTCTCTTACCACAAAGTGCTACAGATCTAGTGTCATTCAGAGCACTAGATACAAACAAGCCAAATGCAGGAAACTCTGCCAAGCAGTTCACAAAGCAGCGCAGCCTTTGGACTAGAACTCTGTGTGCCAATGTAAAATTTTAGCCTTGTTAAAGTGCTCTACTAAAAAAAAAAAACAAACCTTCATATAATTCATACAACATATGCTAAGGCAATGGCATTGATGTTTCCAGTTTTTAGAAACCCTTTGATAGTTACCACAACAACAGTGTGAAAGGGAGGCACCTTAGGAACGGGAGTTATGATACCATGGCTTTTGTTTACCCAAGATCAAATAACCAATATCAAAGCTGCAGTGAAAAAAACAACGTTTTCACAAAGTTGATCAAAAGCAGCTGGCTTCTTTTGTGCCAGACAGTCTCCATATATTTTTTATTCATGGTTCTACCTGGAACATCAATGGCAGAAATAGCTTTGACTTGTGGTCTCAACACTGTAACTGCAATAAGAAAATTGTCACTTCCTCTTGATAATTCACTCTCCAAAAGCCATAAAACATTATTTCTCCATGTTAAGTCTAAAGGCTTCAACTATTCTTTTGCATGTCTGTTATGACTGACAACCTGAAAATTCAAAGGCAATGGATATGTGTTTTCTGCTAGATTAAGGCATGAACTTTTCATAAATAAAGGGCTACTATATTGAAATCCCAGGATTTCTATTAGTGATGCAGGTTGTATCTGTAAGAGGGGGTGATTTATTTGTGCAGATCATGCCTGTCTAGGGATACTTTTTTTAATGTATCCATGTCAGCAGCTACTCTTCACCCATCAGAAGTCCAGCTGTCTATTAAGCATCTGACATGATAATTTGAAAGGGTTATTTTATCAAACAAACTGCAGTTAATTGCTTCTAAATGCTTAAACTGACTATACGTAAATCATAACTAGACTCCTGACATGGGACTGGAAGTAGCTTTCTTCTGAGGTGTATCTGCTTATTTCACACTGCTTTTGGCAATGCAACAGTATTAAGCAAATAGTCTTGGGTTTGTCAGCACACTGGAACAAAAGGGTGGTCCTGAGACTGGGGATCATGGGCACTGGAAATGAAAGAAAGGGAATCCCAGGCCTCCAGTGTCCCTCATCTTGCAGCCTCCACTGCTGGGTTTTCCTAAGGAACAAACTGGTTTGTACCAAACAGACTGCTCAGGAAATAGGCATAGAGAAAGTCCCATGCTCACCGTCCAAGTGGCACATACAATCCTATCCAGTTGCTGGGGCTGGCTGGCTGGAGAAACTAGGACTGGTGACCAGTGCCAAGGAGGGAATGCAGAGGCAGATCAGATGAGTTGTGAGCATTGGCCAGACAAAACAATTAAATGCCAAGGAGGGGACATATGAAATGAGCTGGAGGGCTCAGGAGAGGAAGAAGAAAAGAAAGAAGGATAAACTGCTACAGCTGAAATTTTAAATAATGAAGCTGTAATATTCAAAGTGAACTTTTATGTTAAAGTTAGAACCTTTTGAAGAGTTATGAATATATTTAATTAAAACCCACAGTGTCCCAGTGGATATTGTGAAAAGTGGAGACACATTACATTAATCAGCTAAATTTTATGCTGCAAAGTCCCACAGATCTAAAGTTAAACCAAATATTTTTAAGAACTAATTTTTATATAGAAGGAATTAATTCCTGCATAGAGCATCAAACCTGTTGACTGCTGAGACTCGATGAAATCCGGGTTGAGATGTATTTAACTGGCTTAACTTGAAACAGAAAACAGCATTATCAACTTTTTACATATATAAGTGGTAAAAATGTAAACTGTATAAAAAATGTTCCTTATTCTGGATTATCCTCTCATATGGTATAATCAGTATATACAGACCAGTATATTTTTGGCACAAATAGTAGTTTATAGAACTAAACTGAAGAAATACATTCAAGCTGAAGTGTCATCTATGGAATAGAAAAGGTTACCTGATACAGATAAGACCATATGCCTTTCAAGAATGATTTTTCTTTGTAAATAGAACCTTTAGAATTTCAAATACAGGCAGGGAAAAGAATATTTTTACTTTTGAGGGTCATTTACATTAAGGTTCTCAAAATTAGAATTAAACAAAACAGATTAGACATCCTTATCTTATAGGATGAAGAGCTACTGAAAGTACGGGTATCATTTCCTTCTAAATCATATCTAGTGGCATCTGTGACAATGTTATATTCTGCAGTTGTTAGTATATTATTTCCAAAGGTAGATTGGAAATCTTCTATTTCGGGACGTGTAGATAATGTCGCCTCACTCTCAGAAGTAAATGAAAATACAGTTCTGTTAGACAGGATCTTTTCTTTGGAGGCTTCTATATTAGAAAGTGAATTTGAGGATATCTGAATGCAAATATCTTCTGAAATGCAAGCATGGAGGTAATGGATGTCATTTATATCAGCTCTAGGTTCACAACTGTGCCCTGCGTAACAGTGGCAATCAAATTTTTCTATGAATGTTTGCAGATCTTGAAAAGCTGGTTGCCCTTGTAGAGTGTATTTTCCATCCTTCGTCATTTGAATGACAATATTCTCAGGGTTCAAGTGAAGATAGTCACTGGAATTCCATTTTTTCCGTGCACAAGCACCAGAGTCTTGGCATAACACTTGGCTACAGATTTTGGCTGCCATTGTGACATTGATGAGATACGGGGTCAAAGTCCTCCTAAGGTAGTTGTCCAGAGTTCTACAGGTGTTCTGTGAAAATAACATTATATCTGCATAGTTTAGTTCAGAAACCATTAAAATGCTGTCATTCTAGTCACAGTACTGTAGTGGATATCTATGAATGTTTCTCCTAAGATTTTGATAATAGTCATAACTGGTTGTTGGAAGCAAGTTTATCTGAGAAGTTCCTATATTGTTCAAAAATCACAACAAATTTATGTTGGGTAGTTGCTGCAGATGTTACAAAAAAGCACTTCTGTAAGAAAACAGATTACTTTAAGCTTTCATTTTATCTGTATATTTCATACAGCATTTTGAATCCAATGCATTTAAAGAAGTTACGTGAAGGATCAAAGTTCTTTTTTATGTCTTGAGTGGTTTGAAGGGATCTTGAAAAAACCTCATTTCGGCCTAAATAAATAATTTTTCTGTCAAACCATCTCCGTGAGATTCTTCAATTTTCTTCTGACCTGAATACCTGCAGGCATAGGGAGCTTTCACAGCATTTTTTAATGGAAAGCATTTTGGGAGGATGGTCAAATTGGAAGTACGCTAAAAGAATTGATCATTCTAATTGATCATGAAGTTGGCATACATTCTGTGCATGCTTGACACAATTTAATAACCTAAGGCTTTGGGAACTCTTTCTTTGTTTCTGATGCTATGTCCCCTTAGGGCATTTACCCAATAACACATATAGACACAGCTAATATTCATACCCATGGAGATCACTTCAGTGAATCTGAGGTATATGTAGGGTTTTTTTTCTTTTAGTTATATACGAAAACCCTCTTAGAAATTTTGTTTGATGCAATTCTTGCAGAAGTGAAGCTCACAGTAATATTTAATTGCTGAAAGGCTACTGACTGTGATAGCTGTTTGAAAAGAAAAAGTGCAGTTAGTGCACAAATACTGACTGGGCTATGGAAAGTTCTGTTTGCTCACAGGAATCTCAAAATTCAAGCTATAGAAGTTGTTGCTCATCTATGTTCTAATATTGGGGTAATGAGCAAAGAAGCTTCAGGTGCAACTGTTAGTTATCCTTTCTCAAAGGCAGACATATACAAAAAAGTCAAAGTGGGATGCTGTGGGGAATTTGACACTTGGAGAGCTGTGGAGGTTTATTTGGCTATGCTTTCTGTGACAGGAGGCCCAGCAGTGCTGAAGAAGAGTTCCAATTCTTTACTCTTACAAGAGTTCAGAAGAGACTTCCCATACAGTCATTTGATTATATCTAGCTTGCCTGGATATGATTGAGCTAATTCGAAAGATTTTTTTGAACATTCTTGTGAAGTGCTGGGGCCTGAGTTGTGGGCCCCAAGTTGGAGTTGACCTGTGAATGAGTCACAGCCTAGCAGAATGTTTTGTTTTTCCTATTGGCTTCATGTTCCAGAGGCAGAACCTGGCCCACCTGTGTCTTTGTGGCTCTGTCCTCACCCAGGTGGTTGTGGTTGGGGTGGTGGGTGAGGCCAGGATTATATGAACCAGGAGCTGATGATTTGGAGGAGCTTCCTGTTGGGTGTGGCTTCTGTTGGGGCTGGTTGCCTCTTGCTGAGCTCTCTCAGTTGTGTCCTTCCATGTGAAGGGCCACTGTGGGAGCCATCTCTGTCTGTTGTATCCAGCAGGTGATGCTGGCACCACAGTGGGCAGTGGAGGAACTGGGCCCACAGGAACTTATGGCAGGATTGTCTGAAAGAAGACTTCTGAGGGGATATTGCTGAGTTCAGTGTTGGCCTGTGTGATCAGGCAACTGATGGCAGCATAAAATGATGATTGCTGAATCAGCACAAAACCTTATAACAACATTTCTGAAACTATGTATTTGACCTTCCTAAAAAAAATGGTAATTTTTTTCTATCTTCTGACTCAGATCTTATAATGAAATTAATCAAGGAACTACCTACAACACAAAACAGGCTAGAGCTGAAATTTCACAGACTGACTCTTCCTAGTCAGTCAATATTATTGCTAAGTAAATTTAAAGTAATATTATTACTTTGAAAAGCAAAGGGGTCTTCTAAAAATTGTTTATGGAAAGCAGAAGTAAGTTTTTCTGTACCTCATGACTAGAATGTAATGAAGATACAGGGATATCCTTTCCTTAAGTTAACTAAACAAGTGCTAACTTGCCTGCAGTTACCATGGTAGCTTGTCCAGTTATTCAGACTCAACACTGATACTTTGAAAGGTTGTACTCTTATTCTGTGTAGTCAGTGATGGTTATCGTGAGCCTCAAACATGCTTGTTTTTTGACTAGAGAAGACTGCTAGCAATATGGTGTCATCATTTTAAGAGTAGAAAATATGATGTAAGTAATAATTTTGCTTTATATCCTTTTCACTTTATTGCTCTTTAAAAATGTCATGTAATAATTACTCTGGCATACCTTATTTTGTGTTAAATTCATATCACCCCAGATCACAATTCCAGAAGCACCCAGTGCAGCAGATTCCCCGATGGTATTTACCAGGTCATCCTGAGGAGAAATGTGGAAAGAATCATACTGATGTAAGTAAGCTATAACATAAGGGCAAAAGGTATAATGCATATAGTAAATTACCTATCCAAAATAACTACTTTGAAGACAGCAAGCAATTATACAAGATGCAAACATTCTGCTCTCAATTACACTATTTTATTCAGGGATTAGGTTGCACAGGCAATGCCAGAAAATGTTGCCAGCTTTATCCAATTTATATATGTCATCTGTTTAGAAAAACAAGGCTGTAAAACTGAGCCAGTGGTTAGGCCTATGACACACACCTTTTATTTTGCTTCATTGCCTCCTGGATGCTTAGAGTTGGTAGTAACTGGTTTTAGTAATGCTGCCCAAAGCAAAGGCTGGAAAGTACAGGTTGACCTTTTTATAATTTTATTTTTTTAAAAACTTCATTTCAGTTACCAAAAACTGCTAAAAATGCTAAAGTGAGAAAGTAGCAAGAGAAGGAGCTTTCACCCACAGGAATCTCTTTTCTCCAGGGAATGGCTCTGGCCTTCTACAGAGACTGATTTGGGAAATTTGTTTCTCTTCAGTTCTCCTTTTAGGGTCAGCTATTAGCCCAGCCCTAACAAGATTGTAAGGGCTATCTGGGATGGGAGAGGACTATGAGTAGAAAAAGAACAAGGAAGAAACAAGTCAACTTCAGGGCACAACACATGAAAAGGAAAATGTAAGGATTACAGAATTTAAATTATTAAATAGGAACCCAGCAGGGACCCTGGCAGCACCCCTTGCTCCCTGAAGGTATCTGTGAAGCTAGAGGCAATGCCTGGTGATGTTCTGTCCAGAATGTGAGAGGACACCAGACACAATGCAGTCATCAAGACTCATCTCCTGGATGACCAGGAAAACATCCCCCAGACTGGTGGTATCTCTGATGATGTAGGTGTGTATAAAAACCTGAAGGGAAAAGTGTAGCCAGAACTGCAGTAAAATGATTAGACCTTAATCAGAGCCTAATCTTGAGTAACCCATGAGATGCTGAAATACCATTTAGAAAGCTACTCAAGTACAACTAAGGACAGAATTTTCTCACTACCTTTTAAAGCCTTTTTAAGGAAAAGAACCAGTCTCTTTTATTTTTTTTTTTTCTTGTAAACTTATAAGCAGATGTTAAGGCAGCCCTGTTTTATCAGTTCTCTTTGCAGGAGGTTATTCATATTTCTTTTTTGTGTCTTAAATAAGCAAAATATTACAAAGTTAGAAAGCAATTTTGTGAGGACTACTCAAAGAATACTATTTGATAAATATGAGGAAGGTTTGAAAATAGACCTTTTAGTGTTCTGTTTGATCAAATTTCTTTGACAGATCAATTTACTTTCTAAAACAAAAGGTACACACTTTTTTCTGATACAAGTTAATACATTTCCTAAATAAGTGTTATCTGGTAATTTCTTTCCGTGTAAATTTGATACATTTGGGGAAGAGTGGCTAGAAAGCTGCCTGACAGAAGAGGATCTGGGGGTGCTGGTGCCAGCAGTGTGCCCAGGTGGCCAAGAAGGCCAACACCATCCTGGCCTGGATCAGAAATTGTGTCCAGCAGGAGCAGGGAAGTGATTGTGCCCCTGTACTTGGCACTAGTGAGGCCGCAGCTTGAGTACTGTGTCCAGTCTTGGGCGCTGCAGTGTAAGAGAGACATTGAGCTGCTGGAGTGGGTCCAGAGAAGGGCAACAAAGCTGGTGAGGGGTCTGGAGAACATGTCTTGTGAGGAGCAGCTGAGGGAACTGGGACTGTTTAGTCTAGGGAAGAGAAGCCTGAGGGGAGACCTTATTGCTCTCTACAACTGCCTAAAAGGAGTCTGTAGAGAGGTAGGTGTTGGTCTCTTCTCCCAAGTAGCTAGCAATAGGGCAAGAGGATATTAGGAAAAATTTCTGTACTGAAAGAGTGGTTAAGCATTTGAGCAGGCTATCCAGGGAAGTAGTGGAGTCAATCACCCCTAGAGGTGTGCAAAAAAAGGTAGATGTGGCTCTTCGAGACATGGTCTAGGGGTCATGGTAGTGTTGGGTTGACAGTTGGGCTTGATATTAGAGGTCTTTTCTAACCTTAATAATTCAATGATTCCATTATTTAAGGTCTAGCTCCACTCACCTGAGAGAGATATTCCTCATAGACATCTGTGAATACTGGACGTGTATATACAAAAACTGGAAGTGGATGGGTAGAATTGGAAACATATGAAATTCTAATGGCTTCTTGAACTCTGTTGCGAACAAAGAGCTGGGCATTTCTGGAAGATCTTAAGGCTGTCTCTAGATAGACAGATGGATAAAGTGCTGTGCTTTTCTCCCACAACCAGTTGAGCTCATTATTTCTTTCTATTTCAATATCTAAACAGGTTCCTGTATAATTATGTGGGTTTTGTTTGTAATCATAGTTATAACAGTCTGGATAAAGGTAATATCCCCACAGACGATTTGGCTTCATTTCTATGCCCAGCTTTAAAGATTCCAACATAATTGATTTTGCTGCAGCTTCAAATTCCATTTTAGCTATAGTCTTGGCTTCAGCTTCTGATAGACTGAGGTCTCTCTGCTGAACTAGTTCAATGGATTCCTGTCTATAAATGTCTTTTGATCCCCAGTTCCTTATCCATACAGGTCTCCAGTTTTCCCAGTCAATGACAGCCAATCCAAACTGTTCATCTGAAGGAATATAGAACTGAATGTCCTCTTTGGCTTTTTTTAAATGATTCTCCAGCAGCGAGAGTTGAGGGAGTCCTCCATTGAACGCCTCTCCTGTGACTTCATTTTTGTAAGGATAGTAGCCAAGCCTGTCTGGATAGAAAAGAGTGATGTTTTGTCCAATGGATGTCTTCAGTGTACTTCCAATGAAGGAAAAATATTTCATGTCCAGCTGCACTCCAGTTCTTTCAGTACAAAGTTCTGTAGGAGCATTCCAGATAGAAAGGAAAGGTGAATTAGAGACAAGTGGGCGAGCTCTTATGTTCAAAGATGAGCAGCAAGAAACTAGAAGAGTGGCAAACACCATACCAGATGCTATAGGAAGTGTACAGGCAACACAGATACCCAAGCTTTGTATTTGTCTTAGAGTTTCCATTGTAGCATATGCGGTGACATTAGGTGTTTCTGATCAGGCAAAAATTATATGGTCTCTGGGTACTCAGAAGGTTGGTAGTCTGTCAAAAGCTTTACCATACAATATATTTCTTCAGAGTAATACCTATTAAGCAATATTCCTTAGGTGTAAAATAAAGGTGTCTTTTATACAAGGCTCTCTGACACTTCAGGCTGCAGGAAACCTTTCAACAGCTTCTGAGGCCTAATGAAGAAAAAGAGACAAATGTGGATAAAGTAAGAGATGATAAATATTTCATTTCTAACCATAAAACAAATACCATTTGTGATTTTAAATGTATTGTAAGCTTTGAATAAAATACCTGTTTGAAGGAAAAGCACAATGGACAGTCGTAGAGGAAATAAACTGTGTATATATATAAAATTGTCTATATATTAAAAGTAGATCTAAAACTGGCAGTGGAATGGTATCCAGTGAGTCATGGATCAGAAGGAGTAGGCTCAGTAGTAGTCCTGATTCTGCCAGTGACTGATGTCTGTAAACATAAGCAGTCTCATAATGTCTTTTGTTAAGCAACAGTAATCTATATGTAATATTTCTCACCTATCTCAAAATAAATATCTCAAAATAAAGTTCCAGGTCTTAATTCATTATTTTACAGAGCACTTAAGGGAAGATACAAGATTACACAAAACTGGAACATGAGCCATTGTACACACATAAGAAAACAATCCATTTACACTCATTTAACTCAGTGAGGTATCTGAAATGTTAAAGGCACTCTTATCTTCTGTACAGAGCTCTTTTAAACAGGCTCAAAAACTGCATATCATCTTGATACACAGTCATCTCTATGTTGCTTGAGGCAGTTTGAAATCTACAGGTTAAGTGACCCCAAGTTCAAGTATGACCAGGGTTGCAATTCATTAGGAAAGCCGAGATTGTCCATAAACCCACAGTGTGAGCAGTCACACTTACTTTTATTCAAGAACATAATAGTGGTGGTGATGGTAGTCATGGTGCGATCATCAACTTTTACGTAGTAGCCCAGAAGCCAAAGCATTCCTCTGTGCAGTAACTCATCCAAATCCACTTTCCTCATGATTTTGAAATTGTTCAAACCTGGTTCTGTCACTTGCCATAGAGTATGTAAGTAGTATATAAGAGTGTGCATGAAAATACAGGAGTCACCATGAGGCGAGCCACAATTTTTGTTTACTTTAGCTTTTTTTTTCCTCCTTTACAGGAAAGCTTTTCCTTCTTTCTTTAATGGCTGGCAATGTAAAATTTTTGAGAACAGCTTAAAAAAAAGCAAACAAGATTTTGGTTTGCATGTATTCAGCTAGGAGTGGGAACTGCAAATCTCTGTTCCCTACACCTTTAATTATCTCTCCCTCTGTTTGTCTTTTCTGTGGCTACTTAGAGTAAAATGTATATGCTATATGGGCACAGAATTGTCGATATCTCTTCCCCCAACAGTGCATACAGACAACAGGTTGCTATTGTTACCTATTTGCATTTTTTTCATCATCCCTCTGGCTGCATGGTTATATTTTTAATTTGTTGCAAGAAAATGGCAAAATGCCTCCGCCTATAAAGTTGTTGCATACCCAGAAAAGTTCAACAGTATAATGAGAGGTTGATGGAGGGTCAAACTTCCCTAAATCCAGCTTCAAGCCAGATTCACAGTAGAGATTATTGTAATAGTAGTACAGTGAGATTCCCTGTTTGTTCACTGAGCTTGGTCACATCTGGATCTACTGAAAACTCCAGATTTACTTTGTGGGAGAAAACCTCATGTGAAAGGAACTATCAGAGAGGGGAGAGGAGGCAGGGCAGTGTGACTGAAATCTAGACCTTTGGGGAATCAAATCAATGAAGCAACCTATGTCATGGATATCACACTCTATAGACATGATTCTGGAAAACTTCATTTGAGGGTAATTTGCCTCTTCTGAGGACTAGGAAGAAATGAAGGACAAATGGAAAAGTTGTACCAAAGGAGAAAAATCTCTAGGAGTTGAGTTTCCCAGAGGAGGGGTTTTGCCAGAATCCAGACCCTTATTTTCACAGATTAGCAAGTCTGTTTTGCAGACCCTGCTTTTCATCTTCCACAACCATCATTTCTGATGCCAACACACCATAGGGATATTTTCCCTTTCATTATTTTTCTTCCTGGGCATGCTGCCAGCTCTTGGTTATCATGTCAGTGGAGAAGCACAGAGCTGCTAGCCATTCCTTTTGCCAAGTCTCCAACCTAGCTGAGGAGGGAACAACAGCCAATTCAATTTTCTTGGCTTAGAGGTGTCAGCACATGTGAATGAAACCAGCTACTCAAAGACACAAGCATGCACAACTGAAAGACTGGCAAACAAGTACCAATGGCAAGGATTCTTGGAAGAGGGTTTGGCAGCGGAGGAGGAAATTATTTTTTTTTTCTTTTTCCAACACAGAAGCTTATAGTCCTGGAGTAGGAAGTGCAAGTAAAAAGAGCAGAAAGTATACCTGTGCAGTATCAGACATCCCTTCAGAACTCATCTGCAGGTATATGAAAGACAGGTTAGGAAGGGAAGTAAATGTAGCATGGGTGGTGAGGTGCAATGTAAAGCAGAGCTAGAACTGCAACAGCTTCCTCCTGCCAGCCACAACAGGACCTCTGTCTTCTCAGTCACACTGCCTCCAAGTCTGGAGCTCAATTTCTGACCATAAGTCAAGGAATTTAAAGCATATTCTACATTCTCTACCAGGAATGTCATCAGCCCCTCTCTTCCACAGACCAGCGCCAACTTTCAGCTAGGATTTTGGCCCTGTCATCCTGTTTCCCTCAATATAATGCAAATGGGTTTTGCACCATACTGGGTGTCCAGAGTGCTATGCACGTATTTGCAAAGAGTTCTGCTTGTCCTTTCAGAAATATCTGACTTCTGCTTTAATGTAGTTCCACAATTTTTGTTTACTTTAGCTTTTTTTTTCCTCCTTTACAGGAAAGCTTTTCCTTCTTTCTATAATGGACAAGCTTTCATCAACATTTTGGAAGAAGTGGAAAAGGAAAAGTGAAACCACAGATAGCTAAGCCCCTAGGGTCAAGAGGTATGTATGATGTCTGCTTTCATATTAATTGAAAAAAAAAAAAGCTGGATCTTCTTTCATGATCAAGCTCTTTAATTTTCTTGGGATGATGAACAAGTAACAGTAGACAGTTCTGTTTTGGATTCCCTCACCTAACCTTCAATTGTATATTTCACTTTTATCTTTCAAAAGACTTATCAATCACAGTGGGCAAACAAGTTCTTGGTATAGAAGCAGTAGATGGACCGAAGTCTAAACATGCATATGGATATTTTGCCATTCCACAGCTGCTGATGTGATAACTAAAGAAACTCTGCCAAGAAGGAGTTTCATAAACTAGACTTAGATCACAGATCAAATTACCAGGAAAGAAGGTATGTCTCTGTTCATTGAAATTGCTCCAAGAGCAATACCTCATTTGCATGGCATCTGTTTGAGACATGTAGAAAACAGGTAGGGCTTCATGCACTTCCTCCAACTGCCCAGAGATGACAGCAGGAAAAAGCCACCTCTCCTGAGCTAAACAATCTCAGCTCTCTCAGCTTCTTCTCATATGACAAATGTTATAGTCTTTTATTCATCTTTGTAGCAATTTGCTGGACTTGCTCCACAATGTCCATTTCTTTCTTGTACTGGGGAGCCCAGGGGTGAACACAGACTCCAGATGTGGCACCACCAGTGTTAAATAGAAGGTGATACACACATTCCTTGACCTGTTAATGACAGATACTTTTGTTAATGCCACCCAGGAGGTTGTTACCCTTCATTGGTGCAAAGACATATTGCTCACTCTAGTCAGCTTGGTGTCTACCACGACCTCCTAGAACCTTTTCTGCAACTGCTTTCCAGCCAGTTGGCTCACAAGCTGCACTGATGTGTCGGGTTATTCCTCTCTAGGTGTGGGACCTTTCATTTGCTTTTATTGAACTTCATAAGGTTTCCATCAGCCCGTTTCCCTAGCCTGTGGAGGTCCCTCTAAATGGCAGCATGATCCTCTGGCTTATTGGCCACTCCTCCCAAGTTTGCAAACTTGCCAAGGGAGCATTCTATCCCATTGCTCAGGTAATTAATCAAGATGTAAATAGTATTGGGCCTATTATGAACCCTTAGCATACATCACTAGGAACAGGCTTCCAGGTGGCCTTTAATGGGGCTCCAGCTGGGCTTCCTGGCACTGATCACAACCCTTTGAGCCCAGCAGTTCAGCCGGCTCCCAGTTTCACTGTCCATTTATCTAGCTTGTATTTAATCAAGGAGAATGTTACAGGAGACAGTGTTGAAAGCCTTGATAAAATCAGTATCCACTGGTTTCCCCTTGTTGACTAAGCCAGTCATCTCTTTGTAGAAGGCTGTCAGGTTGGGCAGGCATGGGTTCCTCCTTGTTAATCCTTGCTGACTACATCCAATCACATTCCTGTCCTTAATGTTTGGAAACCTTTTTCCAGAATTATTTGCTCTAACAACCTCCCAGGTATTCAGGTGAGGCTGGGCTGATCAGGCTATAGTTCCTTGGATCTCCCTTTTTTTCTGGCCTTTTTTAAGGTAGGAGTGGTATTTGCTTTCTCCCAGTCATCAGAACACTCTGCCCATCACCACAACCTTTGAAAGATTGTAGAGTGGCCTTAGAATTACATCAGCCAGCTTCTTCAGCATATATAGCTCCCCGTGGGCACATACAATTGTGCCCCATAGACTGGCATATGTCCAGTTTGTTTAAAGGTTCCCTAACCTGATCCTCCTCCACTGAAAGTAAATCTTCCTTCCTCCAGTCTTTCCCATGGGTCTAAGGAGCCTGAGATCCCAAAAGGCCAGTCTTTCCAGTAAAGACTGAGGTGGAAAAGCCACTGAGTACCCCTGCCTCTTCCATGTTCTTTGCCACTGAATCTTCTTCCTGCCCTGTTCAGCACTAGGCACATATTTTCCCTCTTTTGCGGCTGATAGACCTATGGAAGCCCTTCATGTTGTCCTTCACATCTCTTGCCAGATTCAACTCCAAGTGGGCTTTGGCTTTCTTAACCAAATCCTTACAACTCAGACAGTGTCTCTGTATTCTTTCCAGTTCACTTGCCCCTGCCTCCACCTCATGTGTGCTTCCTTTTCATGTCTGAAATATTTGAGGAGCTCCTCCTGCCTTTGCTTGATTTCTTGCATGTGAAAATGTATTTAAGCTTGGAAAGGTGATTCTTGAAAATCAGCCAGCTTCTGAACCCCTTTTCTCTCCAGGGCTGTCTTTCATGGGACTGTTCCAAGCTGTTACCTGAAGACACCAAAGCATGCTCTCCTGAAGTCAGTGGCTGTGATCCTGCCATTTGCCTTGTTCCTTCTCAGGATCCTGAACTCCACCATCTCATTGTCCCTGCGGCCAAGACTGCTCCCAACCTTCACCTTCCCTGTTTGTAACTTTGAGGTCCAACAGAGCATCTTGTCTTGCTGGCTCCTACATTATCCTAAGTGACATTTCCTGAGATGGTACAGATTGATACTTCCAGGACAAGCTAGAAGAATTCCATACAGAAATTCTGGGGGAAAGCATTTTCCACTTATGCAAATACAACTTCCTTAAATGAAATAAAGTAGTCACACATAAAGAGCTGAGATATGCTGGCATTTGCCAAGACAGTGATCCTTTATGTAATTGGTTTTCTCATAGCAAACTGTGATCACTTCAGAGATAAGCTGTAGGAGAAGTTCAGCTTTTACTCTGGCTCTGATTGTGAGAGATTTCTTGCCCCCATTGAAGTCAGAAAGCTACAGGACACAAATTTTATTATTTGTTCCTGTAAGTTTTTTTTATAAGTGGGTTTCAGTAATAGGCTGATTTGATGCAGAGGAAAAGAGGAATGCATTGTTTTGAATACTATACTGGTTTAGCTAGAACCCACTATTGTTGGCTAATCTTGCAGTTTGGTTTAACTGATTGTTGGGAAATGGTTCTCCTCCAGATCTTGCTGTAATGTACTCTGCTGGGTATAAGTAATAGATTATTTTATGTGGTAGTTTCCAGTTAAAAGGATTGCCTTTGGCCCAGCCTAACGACGACAGCTGTGATAAATGTTACCTTTTCGGTTTCCTTGAATGTTGATCTAAGTGAGCTGAGTCATAAAGCTGCCCTTGTATTTGTCAAAAAGTCGATATCTTTACAGTATATTAACACTAATTGCTCTGGGGCTACCTGACTAGAAGTACATGCTGATGGATCTAAATGCCCTTAGTCTAGGGAAATAGCTTCTGCTTTAGTTTTCCCTGAATTTGGCATTTGTAAAGGTTAAGTATTAGAGGAAATCACATAAATTTTCTCAGTTTAATTATTTAATCATTTTTCACAGCATAAACTGGACTGCAGAAACACACATGATTGAAAATACAAGTGTGCTCCTGTATTATGGTACCTACACAGCCATAGATCTAGGCCATGGCATGTGACCCTGAAAAAAAAAAAGTCTCACTTGGCCAAAGACGGTTAGAAAGTAAAAGGGAGAGGAGTACTATACATACCCTTGAACTTCACACAAATGTTATGCAGCACAACCAGATGATGTATCCCATCAAAAATCATTTATTGTGCTGTTCATCTTATATTCAAGAAGTGCCACTTAAATGTTAGAATTCAGCTTTGGGTTTTCTTACAAAAATTAGGAATGAGAGTCCACATTTAGCCTTGAAATAATTAGACATGACTTGGTCAAGTCAGATCTCCTAACATTAAAAATAAAGTTAAGCCAATATGCACAACCAGTATCTGACATTATGTCAATAGTCTTAAGCACACTTCTCAAATTTCAGGCAAAAGTCCATAAAATCCCACACTTTCCCTGTTTTAGTTTGAACACTACGAAGGCAGGAGTTCTTTGCATGACTTCTAAGGGAGAAGATGAGTGCTACTGAGATATCTGGTTGAACAATAGGATGAAAGAACACTTCTAAGCCTGAGATCCTCAATTTAACTTTTGTTTTAGATTATAGATGACAGTTTTCAAGTGTTTCTTGCATTGCAAGCATGTGTTTCTGCCTATTAATGACATCAAATAACAGAAAATACTGATGTGAAGATTGGTGGGTCTTTTCCTCTGTGCTGAGGATAATATGGATACAGAAGTTTGCATGTAGAAATGCTTTTTTTGATGGGGCAGAGAAATCTAGCTCCTTAAATTGTTCCATTTCAGTCTTTAAATCCCTGTAAAGCTGTGGTGTAAGATATGTGGTCAAATATGCAGATAGAACCAGAGTATTGAAGATTCAGTCACTATTCTTGTACTAGACAGTGTAACTTGTTCTTGGGACAAGTTGCTTTGTATCTTCCTTTTCCTGAAGGCTATGAAAAGAAAGAGTTGTGAAAGATGCGTAATACTCAACTTCAGGTTCTGCAAAGAGATCAGCAATGATTAATTTCTAAGGAGAAATAGAATAGACTCCTAAGGAGCAGAGGAACAGAATAAGGATATGTTTAATTAAGTGTTAACGTATTTAAACTTGGAACCTGAAGCAGAATCCAAAGATTATTTTTTTTAGAGAGACCAGAAACACTGTTACAGTCCATGGACTTAGTTTCTCTGAATAGGATCAAGGCAGCCCACACTGCTAGCAAAGAGCTGTCTGAGATCAACATTTGTATTTTTCATGGATCACTAGAAAATACTTAATGTGTCTGACATCCCTTCTGCCCTGTCCTTGGGTGACCTAGGTAGTACTGTTGTGAGAGATGTCTCCATGCTCTTCCGTTCTGTTCTGGAGGGGTCCTTCTGGATGAAGGGAGCAGCATAGTCTTTGCATAGTATGATGTAGCCTCATTGTTATGAATGCATTAAGCTGCACTTGTCTGTAAAGTCAGTATTTGGTAAGCACTTACTTTGACAGTGTTTTCTAAAACTGCACCTTCACTTGAGTATAATCTTCTCAACCGGGGTAGGGCAACTCTTTATGAGGCCACATAATAAATTGTTCAGGTTAAAAATACCTCAGCCAAAAGAAGAGGGAGGAAGAGATATTTTATGACTAAGTATGTGAACCAGCAAAACTGGCTAGTTTAGCCAACACATCTAATTTAAGAAATGCTTGTCAAACTACACCCCAGTTCTGTGGCTGTCCTCATCATCATGAACTGCCAGACCATCTCTTTCATCACTGCTCACTCCCATTCTTGAGTTCTGTTTCCGAGTACAGGGCAATGAGTGCATGAGGACCTGAAGCCTGAGAAAACCTCTAAACAAATTTGTCTGCTGGCATTCCTGACTGTTGCCTGTGAAAGAAATCAAAATACGCCAGTGATGTAAAGGTCGGGAGCTGAGTATCCAGGTTATAGATAGCCCCCCTTAAAAATGTGTATACCAAATATTTGGTCAAACTATTGTGCAATTATTTAGATGTGAGTTCACTATGTTTTTACTAATATGTCCTAATTATTTTTTCTAGTTTTACAATGACTACTGCGGTGTTCCATGACTAATTTCAAGTGTTAGGAAAAACTCTATCCTCTTCATTCTCATTTTTTTTTTCTCTTGCAAGTTCTAAGTCTCAGTTTTACAAAAACTCTTAATATCCTAACAGCATGTTTATTGACGTTCTAATTTGTTTTTTAGCAAGCTAGCCAAATAAACTGTCTGAACACATTTCCAAGAGTATTTGGAAAATTTCCTTTGCTGTATTGCGTAAAATTAGGCTTGGCAGAACTCAGATTCTGTAATGACAGTTTCTATTGCAGAGGAATCAGGGACAAGATAAAGAGTCCATCATGTGCCACTTTGTGGAGTATTCCATCTTGCCAAGGTTATTCTGCAAAATGTTCAGTCTGCTGAATCTCTAGTGCTTTACGGCAAAACAACTCTGAACATTTTCTCTATCACAGGAAATAAGCACTAGTAGTCAATATAATGTTAAAACAAATATAATCACATATCTACCACTACTATCAATTAGTACACAGCTAAATAAAGCTCAGATCAACCCAGGAGTATATTTGGGTCACATTTCTGTGCTACACTACTACTACTACTCTAATGTAGAATGTTGGGCAAATCACAGCCCAGCTTTTAAAAGCAAATAGTGGTTTTCTTTGGTTTGTTTTTAGTCAAATATTTTTCACTATATTACACTGAACTCTTGAGTAATTCTCATTAGAAGCCTTTAAAAAAAAAAAAGAAACAAGAAACAACAAAAAACCACCATATTTTCTTTGGTTTAGCCTGTATATTCAACTTGTTCTTCTTTCAGACTACTTGACAAAGTTGTAGATAAAATTTTCATAGAATCATAGAATGCAGCAGTATTTTGTATTCCAGTATCATTTTCAGCTCTTTTGGTCAGAAATTTTTACAAAGAGCGGTAGTGCAGATGACTGTGCACTGGGAGCTGCAATACAAGAAACAGGCTTCCTAAGCAGTTTACTGGATCTTCTCAGTGAGCTCTTCCAAACAAGACAATGTTATACCTACAGGTGTATAGACAAAGTATCAAAGTGAGCCCATAGTATGGAGGATTATAATACACTATTAATAAGCATGTATGATAATAATCTCCCATAGGAATATTATTTTGAAAACAAGAAGTCTGAGCTGGACATAAAAATGCACAATAGTCTTCTTATTCTAAGCCTTCCTGCAGCACAGAAATAACTATGATACATTTTTGGACAAAGCAGATGGCATTTCACATCTGTGTTCAAATATATTTTTCCCCCAGCAAATCACTACCCTAGTCTAGGGATTAATATGAAAAAAATATCTACACTGTACACTGTGTCTTTGGAAGAGGTGAGATTGCTCTGGAGAACATCTGCAGAAGAGACAGAACAGGCTTTTGCTTAATCCTTGGAAGTAACACAGTATTAAAATTAACACAGCAGCCAATTCTGAACGTTAAACTGTTTCAGTCACAAAATTATGTTCTTTTTTTCTTTAAAAAAAAAACAACCAAAACCCCAAAGCTTTCAAGAATGATGATAGTGGCATTCCCTTTTAAAAACATGGGAGCAGATATACCCCCGGAGTAAACTCNAAACAGATACGTATTATTAAACTCAGTACCAGCTTATACATTAACATCTGTCTTCACAGTATGCAATTTCAGGTTCTCTTGTGCTGTACCTGAATGCTCTTCCTCTCCCGGGATGGTAATTCATTCCATATTCCTTTCACCCACATGATTATGTATAAATAAATACATAATCTGAGGAAAATATGAAACTGTAGTAAAGAAATGAACCTTCCTTCAGGAATAAATTTCTCTTTCCTACTGTGTCCCTTTTCACCTGTTGTTTTTTCACAATCCTTATAGTCTTTTGTTATTTTGCTAAACCTACTAATACTGAGGAGCCACTGTAATTGCCACCCATCCCTGGAGATAAGAGAGATGGGTAAGTAGATGTTAAAATTCTCAAAACAGAGATGAGTACAAAGCTATGCAGAACACTGCTGATTTAGAAAGGAGACATTAGCATTATTGAGCACTGCTTTGGGAAATGGTTATTCAAAGAATCAACAGCTTCAACTGAAAAGAAGAAAGGAGCGCAGTTGGACCTGCTTGAGCAAGCACATTAGCATAACCCTTGGAGAAAGCCTCAGGAGAAGGATTTGCAGTGAGGGAGCTGAAAGCAGAGTCTGGCGGCTCTGAGCAAACAGCAATTTCTGTTTGTTGGACCTGCCACTGCTAAAGACGCAAAGCTGGTACTATCCTTACCAGCAAACAGCTGGGATACCTGACCTCATCACCATGTCTTCTAACTAAAATAACCTGTAATCTCTCACAAATTTTGACTAAAGAGTAAAGTTAAGAGATAATGAAGTCTACTATTTTTAAGAATAAGTGACCTTAACTCTACTGTGTTGAGAGAGTGAGTTTGGACCACTAGCCATAGGAGCTGGGACTCCGACAGCATATGCCATTCAGGCCTGGTTCTCACTGCCCGCACCCACACCCTCTGAGATATCTTCTCTCTGGAGGCTCCAGTAGAGACCCATGCAACCCACACCTATGCAGGGACTGCCCAGCATGCACTCCATTGTTTATAAGCAGCTGACTCAAACCTCTTGCCTCTGATATTTTGTGGATTGCCTTGCCCATCTGTGGCTTCATATGAAAAATACCCATTAGACTGCAACATATCATTTAACTAAGGTGAAAGGCTGAACACTTTCAGGTGTCTTATTTCACCCCTCTCTTTCTAGGGCCATTCACTACACAATACCTTATTGAATTTCCCTAAGAGTAAGTTTATTCCAGTAGACTCCTAAAGAAACAAAAATCCAAAATAACCTACTCTTACCTGTAAATGAAACCTGTCCCACCCACTGAGAAAAATTGTGTAGACAAACAATTTAACCTAAAAAGCTTGAAACAAGTTTTTATTTAAAGATTATTTTAGCTATTTTGTTGGTATGGAGACATAAGTTTTACTCAATGCCTATGACAACTATGTATTTACAGTTTATAAGTAATCTCCTGTGTCTATAACAGTGCAATGAATCACTTGCATTGAAAAAAATGTTAAAACACACTGAGAGAAACAGGTGATAGTATCACACATGGCTTGTAACAGTGGTTGTTACACCTCATGATTCCTGGCAATCTTTCTGGAAAGCCCTACTAAAACTTACCTTCTCTCTCTGAGAGTTGAATTTCAAAACAGTAAAAATTTAAGCAACGTAAAAATAAGCAGTAAATACTCACCTACGTGGTTCCACAGGTCAAGGCTTGCTGAAGTGAGTGAGCAGGTGAGCAGACAAAATAATTAGCCTTGTCTGGAAAGGCAGGGCTTTGCCCCAGCCAATTGGGTTTTGTCATTTGGTGCAAACCTTAGCATAATTATACGGTACTTTATTAAAGGTGTCTCTCCTGTTGCAGCTGATTACAGTAAGTAGTATAACAACACAGCACCTGTCTGAGGTCTTACACCGTGCTTTATAGTCTACTGAATAAATGCTTTGAGAGAGTTCCTTTTTTCTAAAGTGAGAAATATTTTATAGTTTGACTTAATTCTGCATTTTGACGCAGCAGTGGCTTGACAAATGAAGGTAGAAGTTTTTCTCATGGCTGTGTAGAAATGGGGTAGGAGGGAGCAAAACTGCATTATGCGTTGCCAGAGCATAGAGTACCTCCAGGCAGTGCATCCGTGCTGGATGGGGAGCAAGGTCACAGGAGGAGATCTTCCACTGGCAAGCAGATGCCGAGTTTGCTGCATTTAGAGATCACTGAACTGAGCACCACATTTCACCCTCTGACTACTCTCACAGAGGTTTGGGCAGGACCACCTGGAGCACCTCTAGCAGATGCTGATGTAGGGTAAATTAATCCCCACAGAAAGGTAATTTTAAAACCTTCCTCTACCTGTTGTTAGCTCTGATTATGCTCATACAACACTTTGGGTTGAGGTCTTCCCACAGCAGAGGGTTGGCAGGCAGTGCCATGGGTTAGAGCTGTTTTGAGCTGTGGACCTTCTGTTATACTTGCAATATGACAATTTAAAAACTGTCTCTTTTCTCCCTCAGCATAAAAACAGTTTTG
The DNA here is from genome assembly GCA_013400335.1 of Eurystomus gularis. Classification (NCBI taxonomy): domain Eukaryota; kingdom Metazoa; phylum Chordata; class Aves; order Coraciiformes; family Coraciidae; genus Eurystomus; species Eurystomus gularis. Next base: position 208,912 of record VZZY01022065.1, on the reverse strand, counting down.
TCTTTGGAATCCATTTCATTCTCAAGACTTTCGGTATTGAAACAGTTTTCTCATTTTAAATGTGACAAATCGTGCTTTCTTTGTGTAATGTTTTTACAGAGTGTTTGGTACTCTGAGACTTACCCTTCTTAAGTGTATATAAGGTTAAATCCCCAAAATGACAAAATAGTAAAAATATTCAGTTATCTTATTTTTTAAGGTCGGCTGTAGAAGAATGATTTAAAATAATTATTTAGAATAAAAATTTAGAAAAAAATGGTTTAAAAAATAATAGTTAATAAAACTATTCTAAAATTCTGAGAAAAAAATACCCTAAAGCCATTTGCTATGATGAAGAAAGAAGATGGAATAGAAATTTTCAAATTATATATATTCACATTCCTCAGTAATATGCTACTGTATGTTACTCTTATTTTACATAAGAATTTTAAAACAATATTGATTGGTATAAGTCTAGAAAAAATGAAAATAAAGGTTTGGAATTTTAAATATTAATGCTAAAATTTCTTTTTGTCTGGTTGAATCCTCCCACTTGCTATTTTCATAAAAGAAAATACTATCCTTCTTCATGGAATATATGGAGCCAGCTTCATGTGTCAGAAGAACAAGGAAAATAACATAAACAATAATGAGACTCTGTAGGTCAAATTACTGTTGAGAGATGCGTGGCAGCAAAAGCCATTGCTGTTTCAGCCCAAGCTGTGGACTACAAGGCTTTTCCACTGCACCTGTAGCAGCTGTTTTCTCTCCTGTTCCATTGCATCTGTACGGTGCAGGATCCACTCCACAGGACTCTTACAGCCAGAATCCTATCTGGCATCTTCATCTCTCATTTTGTGGTCTAGCATTCACTTCCCTAGTCAAATGGGAATTTCCTCCCAGAATAAGCAAGCTCATGCTGGCTGCAGTATTAAATAAATAAGTGAAGTAACTCTCAACATTTGAAGAAAGCATTACTGTGCTTGGTGGAAGTGATGGTGTAGAATACACTAAAGTCAGGGAGCCTGAGGAGATACGGAAATGGGTCTGCAGAGGTAGTGGAAACGAAAAAGAAAAGGTGCAGAGAACTGTGACCAAACCATTCTTCACACCTCATTAACTTACTAGTTTGTTTCAGACCTCCAGCCACATTCCCTCTGGCTTCTATCATCAAACTGTTTCTTTCAAAACAATTCTTGCAGTTGTTAGTACAGGAGGTTCCCATCCCCAGAGCAGGTCCAACAAGGGGATTGCAAATCATTCGCTCCAGTACGTTCGGGCTTCTCTGTGGGCACTGTTCAGCATCAGCATTAAGAACAGCTTCACTGCCCTCTGAATGTGTCCCCTGCTGAACCTGCCAGCAAAAACCTTAATTTTGTTTTTGTTTTTATGATGTGGACATCTGTCCATTAGCAACTGGAGAAGAGCCACCAGTGTCACGCCCCACAGCTGCCATCCCATCAGCAAACACTAACAATTTCCAGTTGCTACTGAATGAGCTGTATTCAAACCAATAACGTGGTGCTAAAAGTTTCTGTTCTCCTCCAAATAATGAGTATGGCTGTTGGGTGGCTCCTGATTTCACTTCAATGCAACACAAATGGGAAGGTGTTCCTGCAGGCTGTGGGGCAGCAGGAGAAGATGAAAAACTAGAAAAGCCACAGCTGGCATTTAATAAGAGAGGAGATGCCTTTCCAGATGGAAGGAGAAACTGGTAAAGATCTGCAAATACTAGCCTGTTTATATAATTGAACACTACAAATAAAAAGGGGGTATGTAATGTACAAAGGCAGAGGTGGCCTGAAGCTTCTAAGCAATGTAGGCAAAAATTAAACTCTGCTGCCCCAAGAATAAAGCATGGACGAATTGATCCCGTTCTTAATCAGTGGCAAAACTCAACATTGTGATTTTGGCAGAATGGGTTGCAATGCTGAAGGCAGCCAGTGGAGTGAAGGGAAGCCTAGGCTGTGGTATCTCCCTTCCCATCTCTCCACGCTTTTCCTGGTCTCCTGCCAGTCTGATTCCACTGAGATTAATCCCATTTCCCTGGCACTTGACTTCATCAGTCAGCAGAGCAAGGCATTAAGGCACCTGTAACTTGTTTCTCAGCAGCTGTCATCTGAGCCTCAGTCACACATGTCAGATCCTACCCTGCACATACAGTATCCCTTTCTCCTAAGCTCACCCTTCACTGAGGTCCTCTTCCCTTCATTCTAGCACAGCTAGGAACACCTCCAACCTTAATTTCTCCAAAGTGCCCACCTTAACCTCGACATCCCCTAGGCAGAAAGACCTACTCTATAGTATACACCCACCAACCATATCCGTGGGGTGGAGCCTGTCCTTCAATTTACATCCCTCATGTTGCTCTTTTCCTTCAGCCCTTCACAATCCTCTCCCAGGATTCTTGACATTGGTGTGCATGCCCCTCACCCACAGCCAGACCCAAGCAGTGTTGTAGCCCTTGCAGGTTAGCTAAGAGAGGTTAGGTTGTGCTGGTTGTTTCAGTTAGCATCATGTATGTTTGGCATGCCCTGCGCATATCTAGGATTTGCTTTCCCCATTTAGACATGACTTTGTCACATGCCTTTGTCACTATTTACCACTTATTTCTCTTCAGTCAAGATTTTCTAGGTTTTTTTTCTACAGCACATTGTCAGCTTCAGCCTAAATAATTCAAACTGCTTTTTGTAGAACTATGGCTTAACTTTACCCAGACACCTCATCTGATGTGGAGTTCAGCTACCCACAGAGGTGGGCCATCATAAGCAACTATGACTTGTGTTCTCTTTTGCTTGAAGGAGCCACTTAAGTGCTAGTGAAAGTGTAAGTCTTAGTTTTTCTAGGACTGAGGTCTGCACGAGGTCTGATCAACAAGCATGTGCTATGAACATCTTCAAATCTTACTCTCTGAGCATCCATGTCAGGGATCTGACCTGAATTCACATGGTCATGTTCTGGCCTTTTTCACCAGGTTTCCCTACTATAGAAACCAGGGCACTGGGGAAGAGACACTCTCAAACCTTGCCCCAGGATATAGGTGAAGTATGTAATGAAACTGGGGAGCTTGGGAGCATACTGTCATTTAACCTGAGAGAATATTTTCCTTCCTGTATGTGTGCATATACTTCCCAGGTAGAAGTATCTCCTGAACGCACCAGAGCCCTCTGATGTATTACCACAAGTCACTCTGAAAAGTCTCACTGTCCACTGTAGCACTTGACTACACTGTGGGTGTGTCTGTATCTTGTTAGGGAGTCCAAAGAGTTTCCTCTTACTTCCAGATAAAGCAGTTTACCTGCATGATACAATGAAATGCAAATACACCAACCTGGATCTTGAAAGTGGTAAGGCATGAAAAACTGCAGCATATTTATTCAGCAGAGAACATTTTTAGTTTGTCTGGACTACTTTTAGGGCCTGAGCTGGTCTCTGCTTGAGGTAGTTCTGTACTGCACCTGCTAAGCCTAAAAACCCACATGGATCGAACTGGCAGGTCTCAGTCCCACACTCCATTCTGCAGAGCAGCGATGCTGTTGCCGTCTCTGCAGAGCTTTAATTTGGGCACAACACCACACTCCTGCAGTTACAATTTCTCCTCTTCTGGTATATTTGCATGTGCAAGGCAACCTCTGACTTGTTCTCCTCTGTACAGGCTGAAGAAACCCTACAATGGGCAGCACAGCTCTCCCCCTTGAGGCCTCCTACAATGTGGCTTGCATTCAGTGCCTTCCAGGACTCTGATCTAAGCTTTTAAAGGCAACATAGAAGGCTCTTGTGCCTATTCTTTTTTTTTCTTTTCTTTTTTTTCCTTCAGTTTTGAATAACTAACTCATTTTAGTTTTGAGAATGACAGATCTAATTTACATTTAAATCTTTCTAATCCCTTGCCAAGCTGCCATGACAATAAGCCCTGTAAAAATTAGTAAATAAGAATTTTCTTATTTACCTGATTGCCTTTCATGTCTCATTGTCTTCTATGTCAATCTTTGCCAAGGCACTTTCAAGTTATATCTTCAAATGTGAAAGCTAAAAGCAGTCTGGGTGAAATGGTTTTATGTCAAGAAAGATGTATTCCTGTGTGTCATGTGTAGATATTGAAAGCAGCAGCTTTAATAAAGGAGTAAAGAAAGAGACACCCTTCCGCTACCCAGCCCAAGTGCAAAAAGGTTTGGGAAACTAATCTCCATCTTAAATCCACAGCAATAGGACGGGATGCCTCTGAAGCTTATCTACTCCCAAATTCTCACCAATGAAAACCCATACAGTGGCAGGTAGCTCTGGTGCATCCATGCAAATTTATACCAATGAGTTAACATTCATTAAAATAATCGACATTTGGGATTGTGCTTTTAGCAAGAGTAAGCCCACTGGCCTATTCATGTGCACTGATGTGGATGTCTAGTATAGGATCCTTTCCACATGGACAGGTTCAAAGCACAAGTGGGGAGAAGAGAGAGAAGCACACACCCTGCCACAACAGGATAGAAAAGGAACTAAACCTTACCACTGTAAATGCTAGAGAGTACAAGGAGCACTTACCAGTCTTCCCTGTACTCCTAAATTCTTGCCATTTAGGATACCAGGACCACCAGATCCCAGCAAATTGTGCTTCTTGTTCTCAGCTACCAGACTTTACTTTTTTAGTGCCAGAATGTGTCAATGGGCCAGAACCACTCTTTTCTGTTATGGAAATATAATCCACCTGGATACTATTCACAGGGTAGACATGTAAAATCCGTGTAAATGTTCTCCACCCACATTTTTCTAAAATACTAATTTTTTTATTAACCACAGTCACTAAGAATAGTATGGGGCAGAAAATATGTCTTATAATACTGACCAGGAATAAACTATCTTTGGTAAATAATCTTGATCTTCACCCCAAACATAGGCATCTAACTGCCCCAAGCAAAGATACACGCAAGGCTCACAAGGGAGGAGACATTTTTTCCTGGCTATTGCTTTGCTACAGGTTGTGTATGTATTGAAAAGGAGGAAGACAAGAGATCAGGAGAGGAGGAAGGAGAATTCCTGGAAATAAGTTCTCGCAACTCTTGGCTGGGGTGACTGAAGGTGTTACAGTCCCCTCCCGCCCTCCTGTCTGGAAGCTCTCTACATGTACAGCAGAGAAGGTAACACAGATGTAGGCAGCATGCCTCAGCCAGATTCACCTTCAGCTGTATCTTACCCTCACACAGCAGCCCTGGACTGCAGCAGCTGGGAGCAGGCATGCCAGTACCTCCTCTGCTGCAACTACATGTTTCCAACCATGAGAAATAGTATTTGACTAGTCAATATGGACTTCACATTAATTTCTTTGAGAAGCATAAATTCTAGTTTCTGTTTGGTCCTCTGCTTTTTTTTTCTTTTCCTTATTTTTGTTTAACAGATTATTTTATTTCATGAAAATAGTTTTATCGAACAGTTCCTATCCAGCAGTACTTTACAGTGCATTTTATTTACAGGTGTTTTGTTCTCTTCATCTTTGCATGTATTGAACTTGATTTGGACTTTGATCTCAAGAATTTTCTTCTGAGACCTTCTCACAGTTAGATTAGCGGTTTTTCCTGAGCATTTAAAACTTCTCTGCTGAGTCTGCTTTTTTCCCTGCCACCCTGCTTATGAAGTCAAGGAGATTGAAAACTCGTTACAGCTTTGCCATAACTATTCCTGCACTGGAATGAAATTCTGAAACATAGGTACTAAAAGGTTATGATCAATCTTTTCCGACTGCGACACCCTGTTTTACAAGAAGTCCAAGGGTTCTAGAGACCTCTCTCAATTTATTTTTTTTTATTCACCTGTTGCTGGCTTACATGTCACTTCTGTAGAAATAAGAAATAGATGAGTATCTATTTCTAACTAGATCTATCTAGAAGTAGTCTGTCTATCTTACACAAACTACTAGAGGGTATTCTGTATTTGTTCCTGCCTCAGTGATAGCAGAATCAGACCCAGGGAATTTTGCTTGTGATTTCTATATTAAGAACAATAATACACAGAATCACACAGAGTCACAGCATGGTAGGGGTTGGAAGGCACCTCTGGGAATCATCTAGCACAACCCCCCCAGCCAAAGCAGGTTCATGTAGGGCAGGTTACATAGGAACATGTCCAGGCAGGTTTTGAAATCATCCAGAGGAGGCAACCTGTTCCAGTGCTCCATCGTCCTCAAAGTAAATAAGTTTTTCCTTATGTTTAGGTGGAACTTCCTGTGTTCTAGTTTGTGCCTGTTGTTCCTTGTCCACTGGGCACCACTGAAAAAAGACTGGCCCCATCCTCTTGACACCCACCCTTTAGATATGTATAAATATTGACAATATCCCCTTTCAGTGTTCTCCAGGCTAAACAGCCCCAGGTGTCTCAGCCATTTCTAGTAAGAGAGATGCTTCCATCCCCTTATCTGGGGATGGAAAGCCCTCCACTGGACTCTCTCCAGTAACTACTGGAGAGAGTCTCTGTTGAATTGGGGAGACCAGAACTGGGCACAGTACTCCAGATGTGGCCTCACTAGTGCAGAGAAGAGGGAGAGGAGAACCTCCCTTGACCTGCTGCTCATCGCACTCTTCTTAATGCACCCCAAGATATGATTTGCCTTCTCGTCTACATAGCACACTTCTGGCTCATGGTTAACCTGTTGTCTAACAGGACTCCCAGGTCCTTCTCCATGGAGCTTCTTTCTAGCAGGTCAACCCCTAACCTGTACAGATGCATGGTGTTATTCCTCCCCAAGTGAAGGACTCTACACTTGCCCGTATTGAACTTCATTAGGTTCCTATACAAATCCCTAATACAAGTAACTGTAAATCCAGTCTGACAAAGTCTTTATACACATCTAAAATAACTTTGAAAAAATGGATTATTTAAATAAATAGGGATCTTAGCTTGAAGAAACAGATCTCACTGTTACCTTCAAAAAAATAAGAGTCCAATCTACTAAGTCTGCCAAGAAAAGTCCCAATTAAAGTAGGCCATAAACAATCTGTGTGAAGATGACTACCTAAATTTGAATTAAAACAAAAAAAGTCATGGCTTTTAATAGGGGTTGGGGTAAGAGGCTTTTACCATCCAGCTCCCATACCAGTTAGTTTGCACACCTAAAACAGGTGGAATGTGGCCTTAAAGAAAATCTGCATTATAAACTGCCTCTGAACTGCTTCACCTGCTTGTGAAACAAATTTAAATGACTTCTGAAAGCTTCAGAGGTAGCAGTTCATTTGGATTGCAAAGTAGTAGAGGAAAGGTAAGTGTCTTCCCAGGCTAGCAATCTACATATTAAAGATGTAAAAAGAACTACTTGGAGTCATAAAGACCAGTGCCAAAATAAATTCAGGAAGAACCATGGCAAGAGATGTGATTCTGGGCAGCAGTGTCAGTGTTCATGGGTTATTTATCTTACATAGTCTTAAAATGTTGTTGTACATTATAAAAATTAGACTATGTTTCAATATGGCACTACCCAATGTTTTTAGGCCCTAAAGGAATAGCTTTGGGAAATAGCAGTTTCCATGAGAATTTCATGTCTAGACGACGTTTGATTTTCAATAGTTTAATTCTGTGCAGTATAGAAATATAATTTCTGGAGGGTGTGTTTTATACTCTTCAACTAGTCATTTGAGAACCATTACAGTTTCTTCTATGCTTGACTCTACTTGAAAATTGTCTATATAAAGATGATATATGACCTTCTGGAATGCCTGTATAAAACAGAGTGAATTATTTCTTTCCAATTCCATCTTTCAGGCCCCAACTACAGGTATTTGAACCTAATAGCAAAACCACCTGTAATCAGGCCATTATGAAACAAACAGAACGTGAGAGAAAGGTAGAAATTTAAAAGTTCAAAAGCTTTATGTAGCATTGTTTCAGATGGTGGGTTTTTGCTATTTTCTTGCTTCTATGTTGAGCAAACAGAGTAAATAATCTAGGACAGATGTTTCTCTGAACATAAAGGAAATGATCTGTTCACTGAAAAGGGGGAAAGATCTTGCAAGCTGGTGAAATCCTACAGATATAGGAATTCCACTCTATTGTATCAGCAATGAAAGAAAAATGATAGGAAGCATCTCTTTCTCTCCTGCTACATTACTTCTGAATTCATGTGCTTTCACATAAGAGGAACTTACTAATGGATTAAACAATAGTTAGTCTCCAACTTATTAAAGTGGGATTTTGTCATACTATATTTTTAAGGAAAGCCTAGGGAAACAAAAATCAATTTTCAAAGAAGTAAATAGCTTCCAATTACCACAGGATACACAACCATTTTGCAACCATTTTTAGTAGATCACCTTTTATTTGCTACTTCAAACAGTTTCATAACACATAATTATCTATAAACCACTGCTGGGTATCTCAGGAATAGATACAGATTCAATTAATACATGTCTTGCTCTGATCCTGCCCTAAATACCTGCTGCAGCTTTGCACAGGAGGAAGTGTTTGCATTATTAATGCTAAAGCACACAGCACCTATCCAAAGCAGAGAGAGAAAACTGAGTCTTGCCTTGTGACTGTTTTGTAAGAACTTATCCAGAGTTACTGATTCACTTTTTGTAGACTCAGTCTGTGTCACCTTCTTTGGGCCAGAGTAATTGACGTAAGTCCAAAAGCTGCCACTCAGTTATTAATGTATAACTTCCCTTTGGCATGAAAGGTTTTCCTTGCTTGTAAATATTTCAATACTAGCTAGATACAAGCAGCAACATTATACTGAAATAATTTGTTGCCAAGAAAATGCAGAAAAATGACCAGGAAGATACACTGGTATATAAAGGGATGTGAAAAAAGTCTCCAAATGGGAATGCATAATTGCCCAACTGGTAGCTCTTGCTTGCTAGAGGCATGTAGCTTTAGGACTCTTCATTAGTGTAACGTACTCATATGCATCACAGGTAAAATTTCAGAAAGCTGCATATATCCATATGTGTGTGTGTTGATGTGCACTAAAATTATGTGCCAGCTCAGCATGCACAACCTCATCAAAATCCTACTAAAGGCTTACCTGTATCTTCAGACAAGTGTTTATTTTTTGTTTGGCATGGCCTACAACACAGATGGCCTACAGATACATCAGAGGTGTGGCCTAGGATGCAAAAAAAAAAAAAAAAAAAATCTCATATGAAAGGAATGACCAGGAAAAAGTTGGATTCAACACAGTAGAGATATATGCAAAAAATTTATGCTGAGGTAGAAGAAATCAATCAAGTAGAAAACTAAAGATGCAGTAGAACATGGAAATCAATAGGAGTCTGGTAAATACATCATGATAGGACTGAAGGAGTGAAGGTTATTTAAAGGACATTATGAGGAAAACATGGTAATAGTTTTTATAGACATGTGATGGGAAAAAGGATTAAAAGGGATGAAGAAAGGCTTATGTTTCTCCATGTCCATATTCTCCATGTCCACTAAGAGTTAGACAAGGACTAATGAATCTTAATCACATTAACAAAAATTTAAATTGAATATTAAAAATCTTCATAGCAGTAAGAGCAGATAAACAGTAGAATACTTTGTCTAGGAGACTTGGGAAATCTTTCAAGGAAGTTGTAGGTATCATTAGTTCTCAATGTAGAAAGCAAGGGATAATCAGATTGTTATCACAGAATCATAGAATGGTAAGGGTTGGAAGGGACATCTCTAGATCATCTAGTCCAACGCCCCTGCCAAAGCAGGTTCACCTAGGGCAAGTCACACAGGAACTCATCCAGGAAGGTTTTGAAAGTCTCCAGAGAAGGAGACTCCTCAACCTCTCTGAACAGCCTGTTCCAGTGCTCTGTCAACCTCACAGGAAAGAAGTTTTTCCTGATGTTCAGGTGGAGCTTCCTGTGTTCCAGTTTGCACCCATTGCCCCTTGTCCTATCACTGGGCACCACTGAAAAGAGACTAGCCCGATCCCCTTGACACCCACCCTTTAGAAATGTATAAGCACTGATAAGATCCCCTCACAGCCTTCTCTTCTCCAGGCTAAACAGCCCCAGGTCTCTCAGCCTTTCCTCATAAGAGAGATGTTCCAGTCTCTTATCACCCTCATAGCCCTCCATTGGACTCTCTCCAGTAGTTCTCTGTCTCTCTTGAACTGGGAACCCAGAACTGACACAATATTCCAGATGTGGCCTTACTAGGGCAGAGTAGAGAGGAATGAGAACCTTCCTTGACCTTCTGGTCACACTCAAAAATAGATGATCAAGACTTTAGAACCTTAAAATCTTCCTGAAACTTATAATCTTTATATCACGTACTTAAACAATACTCATCCTTCCTCCACCCCTTCTCGTGATTAATTCAAAGTATCTACAGTTAAATCTATTTTTTTCCTCTATTGTGGCATCATAACTAAGTTTAAAGTTCAATTCCAGTCTATGCAGTTAGCATCTTACCTACCTGCTGCATCACATAAAATTAGTATAGTGACTGTTCAGCTTTCTGTCATAAAATTTACAATACAGCTGAAAGTAATTGAGTTAATGATAATGAAGACTGAGCTATTTTCCCACTCTTCAGGCAAATCAGAGCCTAATAATCTTGAATGATGATCACAGAAGGTTATAGGGAATGTTTCATCCTGCTGCCTATTTTATCCTACTGGATAAGATAAAAGATTACTATTAAGCTGCCAAATTGATACTTTCCTGTATCACTTATAATGGGATTTCTCTCAGCCATCTGAATGTTAGTTCCCTGCTCCAAGGCAGTTATTCCAGACAGTCTTTACCATTGACAGAAAAAGACAGAAACCTCTAGAGCACAAGACATCTGATCTATGTACAACATCTATCTAATAGATTTATCCTTGCCAGGAGATACCTGACTGAGTAAATAGCGGTCACATAGCTGGGTCCCCAGACCTAACAGATAAATGGTTAAAGTTGTAAGGATTAAATACCACAGTGCAGTTTGCTCAGATAACTTCAGGCATTTCGCTGAGGTGCCTACTTCAGGAATGCAGTTGTCATAGACTTGCTCTGCGGGTACCTCTCAAATTCATCTCAAATCCTGAATGGTGGGTGAGGGGGGGAGAATCACCCTGCAGAAGTGCCTGTCTCTCTCCATTGCCTGCAGATGGTACCTATTGAGAAGATGGCCTCTAATTAGCGCATGAAAGGTAAGGTATGTAGATGAATTCAAGACCTAGTCAGTTATTCACACAGAAAATGAAAAGTAATTTCTCTCCCTAGGAGACGGAAGCACTTTCTGCACTGTATTGCACTACTCAGGATGTGATAAAGGACAATGTGAATATCGTCATACAAAATTACTCAATTTGAGATTCAGTGAACAGTCTGAAGGTGTGTTAGGCACCCACTGGGGCAGCAACTGTCTGGTTTAGAGGCTCATCTACCTTTTCTCCAAGATACTGCATAACTGAATAACTGATGTTTAGCCTAATTTTCAATAAAATTATCTAAAGATAAATTCAAATAATTACTTACTTAAAAGGGAAACAAAGCCAAAAAGTAAAATGAAAACATGGATATTGATAACTCATCCAAAGAACATACAGCACTAGACAGTTTAATCAAAGCATTGCCTGTACCAAGTTAGCTGGAAAAATTATTTTTATAAAGAACAAATATTGGACATCAGATGGTCATCAATAGTCTCTGAAGAGCAACACGTGCAGATTCAATAATGGTGGCTCAAAGAAAACAAATGCAAACCCCAGTGGCTTAAGGAGTTCATACGTACGAACACACACACATTCAAACCCTTTGGCTCTATGAGTTACAGTAGTGGAGCTAGAAATCTAGTTTTAGAAAATCAGGAATGCTGTGTGCTTCATGAGCGCCGTTGCCAAGCACTTGTTCGTCTCTCCATAACATCAAGAAATGGCTCAGAATTAGTTTGTATTACAGTTGGTTACCCAAAGATTGGACCTTGGACTAAAATACTTTGCAAGCTTAGGAGCAACTCTCTTAAATTAGTTTACTTTCAAAAACAAGATGCTAAAGCAAACCAAAGTAGAGGAACTGCCCAGTAGAAACCCAGTAACAGATACTGTCCTGTTCTACATGGTGTGACTGCCCTTCCACATGGCATGTGAATGAACACATGTTTTATCAGCCAGTCATAAAGCAGGAGAGGGAAGAAAAGAGCTGTCATTTCTTCAGTTTGTTCTCTGCACCACCATAGGTAAAAGTGTGCCAGGGAAAAACCACACCATTATACTGCCCATGCCTTTTCAGCAGCACTTGAAAACAGAATATACATTTGCTGTGTGTATATAGAATTATAGAATCATTTAGGTTGGAAAAGACCTCTAGGATCATCAAGTCCAACCTTCGTCCAACATCTCCCTAACCCCTAGACCATGTCTTGAAGAGCCACATCTACCCTTTTTTTTAACACCTCCAGGGATGGTGACTCCACCCCCTCCCTGGGCAGCCAGTTCCAGTGGCTAACCACTCTTTCAGTAAATAACTTCTTCCTGATATCCAATCTAAACCTCCCCTGGCACAACTTGAGGCCACTACCTCTCATCCTGTCATTAGTTACGTGGGAGAAGAGACCAGCACCAGCCTCACCACAGCCTCATTTTAGGTAGTTGTAGAGAGCAATGAGGTCTCCTCTCAGCCTCCTCTTCTCCAAGCTAAACAATCCCAGTTCCCTCAGGTGCTCCTCATGTGACATATTCTCCAGACCCCTCACCAGCTTTGTTGCCCTTCTCTGCACCTGCTCCAGCACCTCAATGTCCTTTTTATACTGTGGCACTTTTATACTGTGGCGCCCAAAATTGGACACAGTACTCAAGGTGTGGCCTCACGAATGCTGAGTACAGGGGCACAATCACTTCCCTACTCCTGCTGGTCACACCATTTCTGATCCAGGACAGGATGCTGTTGGCCTTCTTGGCAAACTAGGCACACTGCTGGCTCATGTTCAGCCAGCTGTCTACCAAGACCCCCAGGTCCTTGTCCACCGGGCAGCTTTCCAGCCACACTTCCCCAAGCCTATAGTATTGCCGGGGGTTGTTGTGACTGAAGTGCAGGACACAATGTAAGAATGTATCTGCAAAACAGGGAGAAAAATTACCTTTAAAAAAAAAATTCAGCTAAGCTATAAATTGCCATCTGGAAGCAGGAATCATAAAATGTAGCAAAATAGGTAATGGCAACAGACAAGCTCAGGAAGAAAAATAGGTTGCACCACTCTCACTGTTGCTCCCAGGCTGAGTTCCATATCCCAGCAAGGTACAATCCGTCTGGGAGCTGTGAGAGCATGCACAAGTCTCCTACTGCAAATTCTTCCTTTAAAAATTAACTCACTACCCTGGATTAACAGCTGGCACTTAACAAATAGTGTCTATGCTCTGCTGATTTTGCCTCCTTTATAGCTTTCTCTGTGACTGCCCTTGAGTTAATGGTTACATCATGCATTAGTAGGATAGTGCTTGTCATTAATTTCCCAACCTAGAGAGCATTGCCATGTGCTGGATCCTATCCTAAGCAAGTCTAAGCCAGCCTAATTCCTGTGTAATTAACTTTGGCCCAGCACATGGAAGCGTGTTTGACAATGAGCATCACTCTCCCCATCAGTTCTGCAACGGGAGGACGTGGGAGAATTCAAATGGAGGATATGAAACAACCTGGCATCTCTTTGCAGCTAATAGGGCTATGGTTGCAAGTGAATGTCTCTGCATCACACTGCAGGGATTTTAAAACTGCAGAATGAGATGTGATGGCCTAAAATACTTTAGTTCTTTCAGTTCTCATCCAAAATGATTCAAATAATGATAATTTACATATTAAACAAAATATTCTCTATTTTTCTTAGAAGGGAACAAGGTGCCAGATTAATTTATTTTACTGAAAGTATCAATGATATGGAGGTCAGTGACATTTCATTCTCTGAATATAGTTGTCAGAATCTTCCAAGTGAGATGAAGTTTGTAAGTTACTTGGTCTGTTCTTTAAAACTGTACATATATTCCCTGCTATGCCTATTCAAGTACCTTCCATAGAACAAAATAATCTTACAACTTTCATTTTACCCTAATGTTCACCAGACTTTCCCTCCTTTCCTAGGTTTAATCCATTGTTTTTATTTATAACCTTTGACAACACACAAGATAGATCCTCCCTTTTTTTGTGTCTACAGGAATTTTTATTATAGCCTATGATTTTGTCCTTTTTTACCAGGAATCATTGTGTACTCAAACATTTTAATCTTTTTAATGTATGGAGTGGTCTCTTCAATTGCTGTCCATGATCGTTTTTCCTTAAATTGCTTATAACGCTTAACATATTTTGAGGCTCAGATCAGTGTGCAATATTGCAAATGTAGGGATAGTGCTTCAAGATGTCCCACCGCTACATAAAATTTAATTGGTAGGTTTTTGCAGTGAGATGAAGCCACTATTTTGTCAGCCACTTATATTTGTTGTTCTCTTCTAGCATTTCTTTTCCTAGATATAACTCTTTCACTGAACAAATGCTTTATATTATTTTTATCCAACTATTTTTCCTTGAGGGAGAAAAACTTTTTCCTTCTTTGATTGTTACCACTAAGTTTATCCTATGCCCACTGGCTTGTGAAATTTGAGCAATTTACTACAACTAATTCCCTGAGAACTGCTGCTAACTCAGAAAATGTACTCTGGTTCTTAGTGAAGACAATTTACTTATTCAGTGCGTGCTTTCCTCCAAGGGAAAATCAAGCAGAGATGGATCTTTTCTTGCTTTTATCTGTGGATAACTCTGAGTTTGCTCACACAACATAAAATTAAACCACTGCAGAATGGAAATATAGGTTGAAAAGAATCAGTACTTATACCACTTATGCTACTAATTTTCTTAATAAAGGGGAGAAAGGAAGAGAACTTGGCCTTACATTGGAGAATTAAGAAGCAATTCAGAAATACAATGGGAAGGTAAAAAAGGCAAACAAATGGTAAAAAATTATAGGCTTCTAATAGAAAGGAACAAAGGAAAGAGAAAAAATATAAACTGACTGAGAAGGTCAAGTAAAATATATTTATTGACTGCATTTATTACCAGTTCTAAGAAAAAAAAACACTGATAAAATGCCTTGCCTAAGGATCTGATCCTGTGTCATCAAAATTAAAGTACATTTTTTTAAGTTAACTGTACTATGAGTAGGACCAGGCTCTAGAGTTACTTAAAGATTTAGAATGCAGAAGAATTTAGAGGAATAGGGCTGTTAAATTGACATGAGCTATGGGAGAGGATTACTTTGTGAATGGATCACAGGAACTGCTGCTTTACAGAGATGCAATTTTTATTGTGAAACTTGGAGTGAAAATATTTTCAGGAGCCACATGAAGGCAGTGTGTAACAACTTCATTGTAGTTTTGAAAGCTTCATGTTCAATATCTGAGGAAAGGACGTGTGATGTCTACCAGTCATTCTACCTGAGCTCAGCTTAGAGCTGGTTGAACATTTTTCAGTGGCACATAATATTCAAGCAGAAATGACCTTTTGCTGAATTTTGAGCTCATCATTTTGATTGCTGTAATGTAGATGACTGACATAATGTAAATTCACATGTAAATAATCACAAGGGTGTTTGGCATTTATAACATTTCCATCTTCAAAGTGGAGGCAACCGTCTGTGAATGCCCTGAAGCAACTGCAAAAATGCAAATTTAGGACAGTAAAAGATGAGAAGTGTCAGGCAGCAAAATGCCTAAAGCCACAAACATTCAAGCCTCTTTCACAGTCCACACTGGCCGACTGCCCCTGGGTGGGGGGGACAGGATGCTCTTTGAAGTTTCTTTACCACAAGGAGGGGGCTACCCAGGACTCGTGACTATCAGGCAAAATCTCTGCTCTTTCCTGCCCTTGCTGGGTTGTAAGTGTAAGATATTTTGAAGACTCCAAACCAGTCTGAACTCCTCCTTTCTGATTCCACTCCTCCTCTAATCTTGTTATTATCCCATCTTTGTCCTTGTGGACAATTGCAAGAGTAATAGCAACTATTGATCCACTGGTGAACAGTGTTTGATTTACATTTACAGAGGGAAGTGATGGGGCATTGGAGTATAAAATCCTTCGAACATAGGTACTGAGTGACTGGCAAATGTCCTGATGCAAGAGGTTAATTTAGTTGTCCTGTCCCCAGGGCTCACTCTGTGCTATCTCCATCTTTAGAAATCTGGCCCTACCAGCCTATGGTCTTGGGTAAGCTGAATTCCCTGCACCGTTCATAACCATGTCTCTGACATGTTTGGACAGAAATTAAAAGTCTGAAGATTTCTGCATAAAGATTTCATTTTACTGAATCTGTTTTCCAAGTTTCCTAATGTTTGACCTACATTTTTCTTGTGGATCACCGTATTTCTAAATACAATAATATTAATTTTTCCTCCCACCTTTAGCCTGATACTCAGACTTCTGGGAAATAAATTGATCATCTGAACTTTCCACATCTTTTATGATTTTCCAAAGGGAACAATGTATTTTCTTCCAACATTTCATTTTTCCAAGTTAATTAGTTAACATTAATTCTGATTTTTCATTATGCAAATCAGCTTACAAGTCCATTAGCTATTGCAGCTGTTGTTGGTATTCTGAACTAGCTTAGTCCTGTAGGACAACACAGAACAGACTCACACAAAGGTTTCAATACAAGAAAGAAAACCTTATTATCCCTCTCCCCTCACAGGGATAAATTCCAGCCAAGCAGAATTTCAGAAGCAGCCAAGTTTGACCATGGGTGAATGTCTATCATTGGACTGAGCTGGATATAACCTCTTGATAGGATATATAGAGAATTTGTGCAGAAGTAAAGCAGAAAACTGAGGGGGAAGAATAGTTTTGCTGAAGCAATAGCAAATGTGACAGTATGAGGGGTTTGCAATGTTTTGTTGAGTTTTGCAGCTTAGATGTGGTAGAAAGGAACAGCTGGCTTGTGACCCTTAGAGAAGTTTTTTGAGGTATTTGCTCTTTGCAGCATGAAAACCTAACAGCATTTAGTCCCCAAGGGGAAGAACCTTCAATTCTGCCCAAAGCCAGTAAACTTGGTGTCTGGTTTTGTGACCTTTCTAAGTGCTAAACTTTCTATGTAGCCTAAATTGTTGGTTGAAGTATAATATCTGATGTTTATGTATATGAGTATAAATATTAAAGAGAATATTTTCATAAAGAAAAGGAAATTCAGAGATGTGAATATTCTGAAGATTTGTTTAGCTTGCAAAAATCTGTCCAACTGTAACTGAAACTCATCTAAGCTTCCTGAACGAGGCAACTTTCCTAGGTGAGGTTTTATAATGTAATCTCCAGTAATTTCTCTATTCTTGATTTTGGTAGGATCATCTTGTGGCACTTTTTGCTATTTCTATTTCCAGTTTAAGAAAATGAAAGTATTGCAAGGAGCATGGACTGTGACAGGCTGAAGGAAAACTCTTTCGTTTGGTTTTTTTTTTTCCTAAGAGTTCAAGCTTAGTTTACCTTAGGCTTGGGGCAAGGATCACTGAAATGTGCAAGTGACTTACTGAACCCACTTCTCTAGCCCTAATTCTCACTCGAATTTGGGTGGTATTTTTTGTTCCTATTTTCAGTGCTGTAATCCCTGAATTACCAATATCAGTATAAATTAAACCAGAGGGAATAAGGCTTAGGCCCACAGAACCACTAAGGCATTTAAAGGATTTCAAAGCCTGAATTCCATTTGCATCAGTTGGAGCTGGTTGGTAAAATACATTCTTTAAATACAGATCATAAAGTCCACAGTGTAAACGTTAGAAAAAAATTCCCTATCGTGTGTTTATTTGTATTCTAAACATCTCTGGCTTTGAGATGTTAAAGACCTTCTGCATGGGTGGAAATGACCAAATGATATGTAGCATCCTTTGGAATGCATTGAGCAAATGTTTTTAAAAGTAGTTTGACTTTAGTGTTTAAAGTGCAAGTGGTAGAGCTGCTAGAAAAGCTGTTTTTCATTTAAAAGGGCACTACTTTTAACTAAACCTATTTCTGAGATGTATTAAGTTGTTTACTTTTTCTCCAACATAAAATATCAGTAAAAAGGGGAGAGAAAGTTGCAACTTCCTATAAAAATCTTCCAGAAAAAGAACCTTTGTCATTTTCATTTACTTGTCATTTTCATTTTCATGTTGTATTTATTCATAAGTTAAAAAGCTGAAGGCAAAATCAGTTGTTGAAATGAAACAGCTATAAAAGGATTTTTTCATTTCCTGACTGAAAAAAAACTTTGGAATCTTTAAAGTGATAGCCAGAGAAGCATCTGGGTTGCATTATCTGAATCCCTTGGAAATAAGAGGACATAACTGCTGGAAAATGCAGTAGAAAATTAAGATCTCTCACAGTTGTTGCAAATCCTTCCTTTTTTCCCCCAAGCTTTGCTGTTTGCCAGCAGGCTTCTTTCAGAGGCCGTGATGCTGCCCAGGCTCTGAGGTCAAACCTGGCCTGGGCACCGACATCTCACCCTTAGCAGGATCGGGATTAGCTCCTCCAGGTTGCTCCTCAGCAGCTGGTGGGTGCTCTGAGCTGGGGTTATTCCATGGCTAGTGTCTTTCCCTTCAGGGCATTAACCTGGAGGAAAAGCAACCAAATTTCTAACCCTGCCTTGCCTGCATTTCTCCCCTACCTGTTGCACTTTTCTCTTTTTTTTCCTACTCATCTCCCTAGGAAAAAGAAAAAGAAGAGGTATATTTTGACAGGTGATATTCTATTTATGATTTAATTAAAAAAACCCCAAACCCTTGCATCTTCACTTCTAAAATCTTGTTTTATTGATTTGTCTTATAGGCTGCTTTATGCTGCTTTACAAGTTGAACTCATAGTACAAAGAGATTTATCATAACCTATGCTCACCTCAATGTGTTGATAAGCAGGCCCTGCTCAGGCTATAAGGAGTCTTATGTCAAAAATAGGTGTTGTTATAACAGCTGAAAAAATATTCTATTTTGCATATTGCTTTACTGCATAAAAGATTATTGTAGTACCTTGATATGCATCCCTCCAAATGACAACACTTTATTGCCATTAGCAATGAGCTGGCAAAGATTAACAGGCTCTATCGTGTTGTACCAAAGGAGTTTGTCCACCTGCCAGCATCATATTCTTTCCCTAACTGTGTGTCTCTAGGAGAAGAATGTGACTTTTTGAAATCTTGCTACCGTTACTATTGTTATTCATTTAGTAGGGGGACAACATCTTGAGTGTGTGTCGATTCTTAGAGTTATTTTTGATATTGTAACCCCTACTTATGATCTGTTAAACAGATATTTTAAAGCATACAATGCCAGAATGGTGGGAATTAATGTACACAATAAAACTCAAGCATACAGTCGTTTTATCAACACTAACACTATCAAGAGCAGTAACCAATGCTGTAATGTTTATAGCAAGCCTGGGTATGTGTAAATAAATTTGACAGATTGAGCAATATATTTGTGAAATGATGCTCAGTATCCTCCAGAACATCTTTTAGTAGATGCTCCTCACACAGTTCAGCTATTTTTTTCCCAAAGCAAGCAATGTATATTTTAATTTGTTTGCTATATATGTTCATAAACCTCTTATGTTGTTTTTTCTTTTCCTGGCTATTTAGAATATTAGAAGCTTTGTTCTAAAATGTGCTAAAAATTAGGGGATTGTGCGTAAACAAATGGAATTTCATGGCATTTATATGCTAAGTGCTTTGGAGGGGTTTCCAGGTTTGTCAGTAGAGAATCTGTGTGGTAGAGCGACTATTTTGCTTAATTTAGCTTGTTACTGAAGGAAGTTCCCTCTAATCTGTTTTCATTTACCTTGTATTTCTATTTCTCTACATTCCTATCCTCTCTGTTTAATCCTAAAGTTAAATGAAGCAGACAATGCTTTAATAAATATGTAAATTCCAGTCAGAAAAATAAATTGTGTTAGGAGTAATCAGTGCTAATATTTCCACAGCAGATCTCATGAAGATGATGAATTAAGAAACTTTTTGAAGGTGAAAAACAATTACAGACTGTCATATAGCCACAAAATATGTTAAGGACCAAAGCGAGAGCAGTTCCAAAATGTCTTCATGCAGCACTTCATCCATGGCCTGCAAAGCCCTCACCTTAAAGGGAGGGGTCTGGTTTAAGTGTATTACTTGTAGGCATCAATAAACTCTCTTGTGCTGCCTTTCTTAAAATAAACACCCAACTAGGACACATTGCTGGGAGTTTACGGAACCTGAGCCTTTTTCCTTCTGCATCAAGATGTTAGGAGAGGTACCTATGTCATGGTGTCCAAAGCTTCTCATGGATGTGGCTCATCTCATGCCTGGAGCCCTTATCTTCCATGTCTTGGTGACTGTTCAACAAAAAGGGTTCAAACACTTCTTTATCATGGCCTTGAAGGCACTGATGGCCTTTCTGTCCCTGCCCAGCCTCCCCTGGGCCTCCCTCCACCTCAGCCCATGGCCCAGAAGCCCCATTTCAGTTCAGCCTGAGGCTCTTGGTCCTTGCTTGAGACAGTGTATGAGTGCCCATCTCCAGCCCTGTCTCTGTCCCTGTCTGACTCCAGGATGGTGGGTCCCTTGGACCCATGCCATTGTAGTCTTCAGCTTCATCTCCTGCTACTCCTAACTGGGCTCTCTGGACAGCCTTTGGACCTGGCTTATAGCTTGCTACATCCGGGGCTGTCAGAGGGCCCTGTTACCAGCTATTGGCTCTGCCTGCTATATTCAGCCCTAATGGGACTGTGCCTTTTGGTGAGGGCATGGCCCATCCTGGGATCACCCTCAGCTCCATCCCTCCTGAAACATCCTGCCTTCACAGCCTCAAAACCCTAATCTTTGGCCTTGTATTCTGACAAATAATCATGTTACATGTACAAAGAGTGAAAGCTCACTATTCTTCCCACCACTGTAATGTTTCAGGAAATGTACTTCTTAGTTTTTGCATCACTATCTAAAGATTCACCAAGCTTACATAGAAGCGCAGGAGGCCTGGGTTTAAATCTCTGCTTCCAGACAAGATTAGCAAGCAGGTCTTTCAAACACATTTCCTACAATACTTGCCTGTTGAATTAAATGAGACAGAGTTGCAGTTTATCAGTATTAGCTGGCTTTCCCTCGGAGGTCTGGGAGATGTACTCTAAGGACACCTAGCAAATCACCCTCTGGCAGTCAGATAGATGAGACTTCCAGAGAATCCCACCAAGTCGCAAGTGTGAAATAGGCCTCCAAGTAGCCCGATGACAAGAGGGGTCAGGTGGTGATGAGACATTACTAGGAAAGCCTGATGTGGTGAAGGAATATAGCGGTCTAGAACACCAGGAAATACCGGAGCAGAGGTTTTTGAGAAGTTTGGAAATATCTGTATGCAACATGTAAGCATTGTATCTCACTGCAGTTGCTACCAATGCACATCTATTAGCAAGTATAGCAAAACAAAACATCTTTGTGAGTGTCCCTGTGCATTAGGACACAGACTTTTTTTCTAAACGCAAATGTATGCAGACTAAATCCTCATGAGACCCCAGTGAAAATAGTTGTAAAAGCACTTGGTGATGATTCACTTGTCTATATACAGTACATTATAACTGCCCCATTCTTTCCCAGGTGTCTCCATGGGGTTGGCAGGTATGACACAGGATGTACAGGAGTCCCATGTCTCTCTGGGACAGCAGATAGAGGCCAAGTGAGATATCCCTAAATCCCACCCTTAGCTTTGGAATGACCGAGCTCAAACAGTAGAAGGCTTAAACCAAAATAAGCAAATTCATGCAGTTTTTTTACCTGGTTCTGATGAGATCTGCTGCTTACAAGGAGCTCTGCAGGAAAGAGCTACCAGAACTGCCTGTTCCCAGGCTACCTTACCTTTATACTGGATGGCAGAAATCCAGTTCTTCAAGTCCTTCCCTAAGTGGCACAGAGTGAAGTTTGTGGCACACCACTTATGCCCACATTCACTTGTTACAGCATGTACTCTTTGGCACAGTAAACAAAGCGATCCTAACCTCCTCCCAGTGTTTGAAATCAGGAGGGGTGAGGGCTCTTGGTATGCAGACCAAAGCACTCGATGCTTTGTAAAAAGTCAAGTCCCTGATCAGAGATGTAAAGAGAATGAAAACAGGCCATTGGAAAAGCTGCAAGCTTCTGAAATGTCAGCAAGAGTCAGAAGCATGACAGACAAGTGGAGGCTTGAAACATGTGTCTTTGTACCTTTTACCGGACTTTCTTGAACTAGTGCACCAAGCCTCCTTAGTCAAGCAGGACATAGCTGACGGGCAAGCAATGATATGTAACAGGAGGCTATGGGGATGCTTGGGTAGCCCTAACACATTTATGAAAGCCCGGCACATGTGCCAGTATGCTGCTGCAGACCCAGAAATGTTCTTTTCTGATTATTCTGAAATCCTGTCCAGCAGGGATGGGAGGGCTGAGCTGCCAAGGAACTGTACAAATCCTGCTCCTCATGAGCAGGAATGAAGCAAATGAGTGCCCACCTCTGCCGGTGTAAACGGGCTGCATTTCGGATTCCTTCTTCCTGCATGGCCAGGCTAATGAGCTGGAGGAGTTTGGTTTGTTGACCCTGTTGCTGTGCTGCTTCACCAGCTTCCTGGGCTCCTGCCTGCAGCACCATGGCACAGGAAGGGACTCGGAACCATTCAGAAAGCAGAGCCAGCAAATGGACGCAAAATTACTAAGGCAAACACGGTTGGAAAATTTCTCTTTTTTTTCTCTATCTCCTGAGTCATCCTGCAAAAAGATTTGGATTGCGTCGTGTAAAAATATATACTCAACAGTGAAGTCTGGAATAAGGAAAAGTGATGTCACTCTTCTACTTTCAATCCAGAAAGGTTCACCTTATTTTGGAAATGGTCCTTTCCCAGGAGATAATATTAAAAAGTCATGTCTCACTATATCGGTTCATTTCTACACCACCAAATCTTCCACTGAGCAAAGAGAAGATTAGAAAGGTTATCTTGCCATGTTTTTCTATGCAATGATTTGATCAGTGCTACAAAGTCTGTTTGAAAAACTAGATGATCACATTCCTCTAGGCAGATTTAAATAAATATGTGACTCTGTTCATGACCCATCATTTCCAATTAATATTTTAATGAGCAAGTTTTCTTCAAAGAACCTCTTGAGGAAACAGTAAATTTTATTTGAAAGGAGAGAGAATTTCTAAAACCTAAATTTTACATTTTTCCCCATTAACACTTGCCTTGAAGCTTGACTGAAAGAATTTGATTGATCTGGTCAGAGAGATCAAGTCACTCAGATAACACAATAAAATTGTGGGTATTATTCATTAACCTGTCCCCAAAAAAGGGCAACACATAAAAATGTAAAGATTTTAATATAAAATTCAGGTACTGCATTATATTCAAGCAGTAGGCAAACTATGTAAATAAAGCTAATCTGCTACAGCTAAAGCAGATTTCTACTTCATAGGTTTTGTGGCCACATAAAGAAATACCTTTTTTTTGGACTGTTGTTCCTTTATGTTGAATTCTGTGTATGCAGTAACATTTCCAGCAAGTAGACAAGACAGTTCTCACAGTGTTTATACATCTATAGCTCAGGTTTTAATACTGTGAACTAAATAAACATTAACCAGGCAGCACATGGGAGGTTCATAGCTCTTCTCCCAGTGGTGCCCTATGCCCAAAGGCATGTGCCCAGGGAAGCTTTGTTCACACTGCTGAAGAGTGAGCTGTACAAGAGCAGCGCTGCCTGTGACAGTGAGCTCACTTTGCAGAGATTTTAGAGATTCTTCTCAGCTGAGTGCCTCCTTGCTTTCTAGATCTTGAGCCTGAGGACCACCTCTTGACACTTGCTTCCACAGGCTCAGGAGTTAGCAATTTAGGACTTTTCTATTCAGCAGCTGGAACTGGGAGCAGGCGGGTGGGGTGAGCTGGGAATGTTGCTGTGGTCTAGCTAAAGGTGTGCATTTAATGTGAGTGGGACTGACTATATTAAAACCCTCATGTGGCACTTCCATTCACAAGTAAAGGGCCTTTGCTCAAGTTGCTTTGAGTCACTCTAGAAGAAAAGGGAAAAAGGGTGAATTAAAGCTACTCTTACCAGTTAAAAAGCATTCAAGAAATGATATGATGTAGTTTAGCTAAACCAGTTAAGACAGGTAAATTGCTTACAGCTTCACTTAGCAAACTCTGAAAACCCCTGCTGTTTGCAATTCCCATTTTTAGTTCTTTTTATACAAATCTATATGTTTTTGTTTTTAATGAATAAATGAATGAAAGTACCCAGTAGAAAGAGACCATAGGTAATTTCTGGTGTGATTCCTCATGTTTAACTGCTTTTGCTGAGAACAGATAGGATCAGGAATTCAACAGATATATCCTGTCATAACTGCAGTGACTTGACAAGAACTACGTCAGTGCTTTTAGCCACAAGCACCGAAAAAAGCATGAGAAACACCCCAGAGGAAACATTATAGATTTCTGAGGCAAGGAAAGGACCATTTGTCCATTGGGCCCTCCCTGTGCTGTGGTTGGGGATATCTTCTTTTGCAGGATGTACAGTTGCAATAGTTTGTGGTAAGGAGGGATCCTGTTCATCCTTTGGCTTTAGGGGTAGCACATTCATTTGGCGTCCAGGGGCTCCTGTCCTGTTCTTGGCTCAGTCATCAGCCAGATGCAAGACTGTTTGGACTGTAGTTTGAGTATCTGTACAATGGTTGCTTATGGCCTTTTAAAAGTATTTCGATTCACAGGCTGGACGTGCTATCAAAGAGCAGATATTTATTGGAATCATCATATGAGTGACTTAAAAGCCACCACCTATTAAAAACAATAGGCATTAAGCTCTTACTGACATTTGGTTTTATGAGTTTTCAGTCATTTCTCCACACTACATAGCTTAAGCCTAGTGTGGCTTGAGCAGTGGTACAGCACCTTTGAGAAGTGTTTGCTTTCTGGGGCAGAGATTTTATAGCTGATCTGCAGAGAACATCTAGTGTGTTTAAGATACATTGGGTCTGCAGGATGCACAAAATAGACATGCTGTTTCTTGAAAGGGTCAGATTCAATGCTCAGATGTTGCTTATCTGATCTCATCTGTAGCCATGAACATGAATAGCAATGCTAGACAGAATTTTCAGTCAGAAAAAGTGGGCATGCTTGGAGAAGCCTGTCTACAACCTAACACCAGCCAAATGCTCCACCTTCATAAATGAAAAGTATTATTTCTTCTGTACTCTATATTTTGTCATCCAGCACTGCAGGAAAGGCTCCAGGTATTGAAAAGTAATGGTAAACATGCAGGAGTTAGCAAAACTGGCTGTCAATATACCATCCAAGGAGTTGTATGATGTTAACCACGAAGCATCCCAGCAACTCATCTACCACTGTTTTAATCCACCACAGAGCAGATGAGGCCCCAGAGCCTAGAGGTCACATCTCATCCTCACCTTCCCTTTTCCTCCAAAGCTTTGCACTGTTCAGACACTTCATCTGGACAAAGCTCAGGTGTATGTCATGGCCATTCCTTTCCCTGCCCAGAGGCTCACTGGCACATAGATGGTGGCAGTGTCGTAGGCCAAGGTACAGGCAGCCCTGGAGAGCACAGCCTGCTCCTGAGGCCTGGCTCCACAGTGATGTTCACCACTGCGTTCAAGTGACACTGCAGAGTACAGTCCTAACACTACAAAGATGCAAAGCAAATGTGTTCCTCTAAAACTCTGACTGCCAAGATTGCACAAGGCTAGTCACACTTTTAGTTTATTATGAAGGCCTAATACATATTGAATGACACCAAATTTTCTGCAATGCTAGTTGGTATTTTAATAGCCTTAATAAGAGCGCACATTAGTAGCATTATCACTTGTTTGTGTAACACTCTCCACCTTCACTGTGCTATGCCAGCAGTAACGGATGAATGCATATTTTACAAATTTCATCTACCTGGAGGTGTTTTCTCTGAGTAAAGCTTTAATTTCAGGGAAATAGGATGTAAGGTCCGTGTAGAAGTGGGTGCGAGAGATATCTGATGATCTTTTGGAGTTATAGATGAGCTTCCAATTTTTGCTGATGCAGAAATCAGTTTTAAAATAGATAATGCCACCTAGGCCATTTGTGTGCCTGCTGCTCCAGACCCTGTCAAGAACAGCAAACCTGCTGCATAAGTCAAGCTGCCGAGAGGTAGGAATTCAAGATGGGGAGATGCCAGTGTGCCATCTTTCCTTCTGAAATGGGCTTTGTCATCCATCCTCCATATGACTAAAAAATATATTAACAAGAACAGGTGAAATGAACAATATTACTGGGCTACTCTATCAGTTCTTGGGTGTCTGATGAGAGCAGCTCACCAGCAGACTCATACACACCAACACTGGGAAAAAGTAGAAAAACAGGCCTAAGATTATTTTAGGTCTTCTGTTTGACCTTGAAGGTTCTGCTTCACCCCAAATACCATGCTAACACAGGCCTAATCTATCAAGTTTGCAAGATAAAAATTTTAGAACTACAGCCAGAAGAAGCAAGAAGAAAACTAAATCCTACAGCTTGCTTCTGAGATCAGCCTCAGCCCTGGGCAAATGCTATAAGCCTTTATAGAAAATGCTATAAATACTTTTGAGGCTGTTACTCAAAAGATGGCTATCAGCACCTCTGATGATAGGAGCCTGTACTCATGCTCCTATCTGTGGATACTGTGGACCCTCAGGGGGGCCAGATGTTGGCCAGACTTGTGCTGAGCACTTGTTCAGGTTGACTTTTGCCATCGTTATATGCTTTGTCCATGCACTGGGCATCAATACCTTGACATCCTACACAGATCATACTTTACTGGCACCACCCTTCTTCCTGTGCCTATTTCCAACTCTGCTAACATTTGACTCATAGCATCTCACAGGATGATGTGTGTGGGGTATCAGTTTGACACAGTTACCTGGGCTCCTTCCTTTGGCTCCCTTTTAGTTGATCTTTTGCCTTTCCTTTACCCATCTGGTGACAGAAATAATCCCATCACACAAGTCTTATATGGCTGTATTCCCATTTCTCCCCCTTTCATGTGCTTCCTGACTTTTTCCCCCCTGCCCCAAAAATATGTGAGGCCCTAACAGCTACTTTGAGCAGAACCTGTAACTGCTACCTGGGCAGCCACTAAAAACGTTGAGACAATTTTCTTTGCCAAAATTCCACCAGAAAAGTCAGGGACTGAACTGGCTGTTGAGTGCTATTTTTCACATACCAACTGAAAGTTTTTCCTATTGATTGGCAATTAGCCTGTTCTAAAAGAAGACTCAGGGTCAAATTCCCATCTGGTGTAAATCTAAAAAGTCCCACTGATGTCTCTGATTTATTTTCCAAATGGTTTAAAAATTCAGCAGGGGCTTTAAACTGCCAATGTTATACATCAAACAGCTGGCTAATATTCAGAAAGATAGCACATTTTCTATGATGCTCTTTGACATTAAGTGTCCTTTACAGACCAGATATAATCAGTACAAGTGCTAGAGTGAATGTTCTGAAGGTTCAAAAAAATGCAAACAAACAAAAAACTAACAACAAAAAGCCATGGCCCTGATCAACATACATTTTAGGAATAGGAGTCAAAATATGGAACCAAATTTTACATTTTGAGCCTTTGTTATCTTTTACAGATGTGTGTTAGTTATCGTAATGAATCAAAATTAAGTTTTCAGAGTCCTGCACTTCTTTTGGATGGAAGTTTGACACTCTTATCAAAGTGACTGGAAGGATTTTGCTAGCTTTTGGTGGGAGTGGACTGCATCCCTTGTGAAGCCAAATTCCCTGGCAGGTGTGGATATCACCTATGTGCATAGCACAGTTGTTATGTTTTTCTTTCCTTTCTCTTTTCAGTTCTGCTTCTCAAAATGTTCTACATGTTGCTATCTCAGACAAATGTTCTAATGAAATTGAAGGCCCAGGAGCTGAATGGCCTTGGGAGAAGTAAGGTGGCAAAGGAAGACGAGGGAAGCTCTAGAATCTGCCTTTTCTCTTGTAACAGAGAAAGACTTGGTCTTAGGAGTTAAATATTGTCTGGACTTGTTTCATAACTTCTGGAAAGTCTAATGCCAGGTCTGCTTCTAACATCTGTATATTTTATGAACTTCTGTAAACCTGGTAATTCTGACTGCAATTTTCCCTATGCTTCCTTCAGTTGCCTAATGAAGCAGAACTTTTGGGGGGCTGCTGCTCTGCAGTGTATTCATCTTATTTCTGGACATAAGTACAGCCATACTAGATTTTCTCCATCTACTCCACATTGTTGTGCAAGCAAGTCACTGCTACAGAAATCTATATTGTATCAAGATAAGATCATGATATATGTGATATAGAGTAGTAATATTTCATTTCACCAGTCAGAAACTCAGAGAATCATTTTGATAAAGGCAAGACCAAGCTGTAAATTACTCATTTCCTTTTATTCTGTATTCATTTAAAACATAACTAAAGCCTTTTCTGACTTTAATAGAATCATATCCATTTTATATTTAGAATACAATAAATCACAATGCAGAATATTAAAAAAAAATGTGTAAGAAAATGTGTACTATTAAAATAAAAGCATTATACTCAGAAAGTGGAGGAAAAGATTTTACCACCTATAGAAACACCCACTTCTTCCCTCCCAGGAGTTACAAGTAAATCTTTTGTATTCATGTTGCTAGTTAAGTCTGTTGCTTTCTAATAAAGGCTCATTTTCTTGGTAGCAGAGGCATGTAGTAGTCTTTATTTCAGAAATCCAGTCTTTAAACTAAGCACTTTTCCCTGAATACTCAGCTGCCATCCCTCCTCCCATGCTCTGGGAGAAACAGGCCAGTGTCCTATTTGCCTAACACAGGTGGCTGTGGTATATACAGTGATAACTATGAAAGTCTTTGCCTTCAGTACTGTCACTGTTTCAATGACCTGTGCCTGAAGATTTGGGAAAAGGCTCGACTTTTCTTTGCTGAAGAGCAAAAGCCCCATGCACCAGGAAACTGCAGAGCTGCTCCAGCTCTAAACAAATCTTCAGAGAATCAGTCTTTGCTGACCACATCCAGTGATGGTTAAAGAAAGAGCCATGTTTTCCACAGCCACATCTAAGGTATAACTGCAGCCAGTCTTGGCAGACTTCAACATAATCTCGCTCATGTACTGAGAGAGAATCCTTACAGAAACATAGATTTCAGGAAGAGCTGATAAGTTCCTTCTTTCAAGAATTACTTTTTACCCAGAATCCTAGCAGAAAAAAAGATTCATTGCCATCGTTAAGACGTAGTTTTACTACCCTTGGACTAGTAGAGCATTGGCTTTCTGTTCAAGAGGTTTACCTTTACTTTATAAAGAAGCATAGGCTGAACTGAACTACAAATCTTGTTTGAATAAGGATCTGAAACATCTTTTTTGGATAGGATGGTGGTGTTACGCTTCTCCAAAACAAGGAAAGAATATGATTCCAAATATCCTGACATGTGTGTGGTAGGTGATTATCAGCTCTTCTAGTTCATAACCACTCTCAAAACACAAATTCTTAAAGACTCAGAAGAACAGAAGTCCCTAACAACAGCTAATGTCTTACTTCTAATTACTGAAGAAGTCATGTGTAGCTGAGATTTCATTTTCTGTAAAGAGTTCGTAGCATATACCGGTCTGTGAAAAGTCATCTGAGTAAGCAACCCTGGTGGCTAAGCCACTGAATCTTTCCTTTGTCTTTTTAAAGATGGGCCTGTTCAGGAAATCCTGCATTAAAGTGGGAGCCCAGCAGAAAATTCAGGTACTAATTCAACAAGTAAGGGTTCAACATAAATAATGATTTAAATATAATTCCGTAATTTTCAGAAAATTACATACCTCAGACTTCCACCACTGGAGCACAATGTGGAAGGACGTGCAAAAAGATGCAAGATATCTGTAATTTGTTCCATTATTCTCAATACAATGACAGTGGTGATTAAATTATTCAATATAAACATAAAATAATCTGTCATAATTGAGAGTACTAGGGATTAGAGAGGTAGTTACTCTTTAATCCCCTCTACATGAAAATGGGAATAATAAAAGCAAACTCCTAATTATTAATCTGACTCATTAAGTGTGCTTAGGAACCCTATTCCCATCAATTTAAATATAGAATTAAAATTAAATTAAAAATGAATGTGCAATGCAATCTGTACAGTGTTTAAATGTTATATTTAACAGTGTTATTGCTGAGTTTAGCCATCTTTTCGGGGAGTTAGGCATCTGAATTATGCCAAGGCAAATCTTGCACTTGACTGTCAAACTGATTTGCAGCAAAGCCCCAGACTGGGATTAAGATCGACATTCAGACATCTGGAACAGGTTGAATGATGAAGAAAAATCCTTCTCTGTAAGATCAAGCAGCAGAAATGGGCAAGAATGTGCAGCATTACCCTTCAGCTGCCTCAAGGCTAATGGGAGGAAAATAGTACTGAATAAATTAGGATGACTGGGACGAGGGCTGCCTACATCAGATTAGAATTTCTGATTAATTTGGAATGCTAACTTAACCTTGCTGTCACCTGGACTTGTACCTCCTAACTGGCTACTCAGGCAGATGGGGTTTGCCTGATTGGATCTAGAGGAAGGAACAAGGCCATGAATTTTACAGTTACTTCAGGGTATGACTGCAACTGAGTGCCAGCTTCAAGCATCTGTCCTTTACAAGAATGACAGTAAATAGAAGCAAAAAGAGAAGATATCTTTGTCGACATAAAGCCAGCAGGATGTGTGGTATGGTGTGTCAATACCAGAGAATTACTACAAATGGAAGTTCCAAATAACCTGAAACAGCAGTAGTATCAGATTTTTCATTTCAAAGTGACTCATAGAAGAGCCTAGGACGGTGATCAGCAGGTAGTAATGTCAGAGCAGTTTTCCTTATGTCCTGTTCTCTTTCACAACTGCAAACCCATTTTAATAACCTGGGTTGACTCTGTTAAAAGATTAGATATACTGAAAATTGTACACAGTTTCAATTATTAGTGATATACATGCGGATTTTTAGCTGACTCTGTTTACCTTTTTGCTGTGAAAAAGATAAACAAAAGTGAAAGAACATTTAATGTTATCCTCATACCTTAAACCAATAAATATTGTTAAATACCAAATCACACAGGCTATTTATTGGGTATCTATATGCTTAGTAGCTTATTGAAACCTCTAAAAACTTAGATAATAAGCTCTTTTAGACATATTTGTGTTTAGGTGCTGAAGTGCTGGGGCCTGAGTTGTGGGCCCTGAGCTGGAGTTGACCTGTGAATGAGTCACCACCTAGCAGAATGTTTTGGTTTTCCTATTGGCTTCATATTCCAGAGGCAGAACCTGGCCCACCTGTGTCTTTGTAGTTCCACCCTCACACAGGTGGTGGTGGTTGGGGTTGTGGGCGAGGACCGGGCTAGTTTAACCAGAAGCCAATCAGTCAGAAGAGCTTCCTGTTGGGTGTGGCTTCTGTTGGGCTGGTTGCATCTTACTGAGCTCTCTTAGTGGTGTCCTTCCATGGGAAGGATCTCTGAGGGAGCCATCTCTGTCTGTTGTGTCCAGCAGGTGATGCTGGCACCACAGTGGGCAGCGGAGGAGCTGGCCCCACAGGAATTTATGGCAAGACTGTTTGAAAGAAGACTTCTGAGGGGATATTGCTGAATTTAGCATTGGCCTGTGTGATTAGGCAATTGGTGGCAGCAATTGCCATGATGCCATGATGGCTGAACCAGCACAACAGATGCCTGCACAAGCTTTCTCAGAACTTGGTTTTGCTTGTAATGCATGCCATCTGATCTCTTTAGGAATGTTGTAGCATGGAAGAGGTACCTGTGAAGGTCTCAAGACCCTTGTAGTGTACTCTGGAGGCAGTCCAGCTTGATGTAAGGCCTATTGAAACCAAGGAAAGCTTACAATTAACTTCAGATGGCTTTGGGTCAGACCACCAAAAGCACTGACTAAAATTTCTGTGCTTATCATCTGTCTTCTGATTTTCAGTTTCATATATTATTATTTTCACATGGTATTACTAAGAAATATTTAGCATCACAAAACGTGAAAGGAAGAATCACAATTTGTACTATAATAAGATAAAGTGTCTTTATTATACTTGAAAACATCCATTCTCATAGTTATACAGAGATAGCTGATTTTATCACTACCATTTAGTGGGTATAATAACATTAACTGAACTTTAATCCTCTGCAGGAAAAAAAAAAGCCTACAGCTACAATAATTTTTTCCACCATCAACTTTATTATGACATGCGGCATTACTTTCCACATACTATGTGTGACAATTTTAACCATGCAGCTGCTGATAGCCCAGGTGCAGATTTTCAGGCCTGTTTAGGTGTCTACCTCCTACTGAAACCCATAAAATTATTTAGTCACCATAATGCTCAGTTTTGGCATGCCTAAATCTTAAGGGCATGGACACTGAGAGGAACCCACAGTCTGAAGTTTAAGAAGTCTGATTCTTTATAGGATGCCCTATGGCAGTTAGATCCCAGGAAATAAAATTGCAGATGCCAGCACATCGGTTGATGATTGCAAAACATAACCAATGGGAAACACAAGAAGAAAACAGAAATCTAAAAAGTTATAAAACTGGAAATCAGAAGTGCTCCTCGCAGGAGAACAGAGAGGTGGCTTGATCTTAGAGGTGCAACTGATTGATACAAATTTATACCAGATCTCACATAAGCTGAGTGTCCAGCCTCAGAAGGAGAGGGATGCTAGTAAAAGAGTCAGAAGAAGCACTTGGTTCAGCTTTCCCCATAAGAATACACTCTGCATGTGGGGTACTCTGCTCTGAGGGATATCCTCCTGTGGTTTGGGAAGTATCTCCTCGCTGTGCTGTCTTGCAGATCATCACTGTCACACTGCAGATCTTGGCTACTTGAACCTCACAAAATAATCTGGCTTGCCACTACTATTGAGAGAGGGATTGAAACTTGATAGATACTTCTGAAATGTCTGAAAGCCCAGTTTTGTTATACTGGCCTGTGCTTTGTTGTTTGCCTACCTGGGCTGTAATAATTAAGAATTCAAATTCTCAGTGTAACCTGGATTTTGAGGCTTTTCTCTGAACACAGAATAGCAGGAAAGCACTTGAAAAAAATATTTTGGTCACTGAAAAAAACCTTCAACCTTCTAGCTCTCAATGGAAGGAAGCAGTATGACAGAGTTGGATTGTGCTTTGATAAAAGCATTGCACCTCTGCCTAAAGAGGAAATGTGGCCCAGATCCAAACCAAGGCTTACATGCCTTGATTAAAACTGAAGTGGGATATAGGGCTCTCTGACCAGAACTTCCACCTCCAACAACATCTGCCAAGGGCTACTTACCTCAAAACCAGCCAAACCCCACAGCACCTGAAGTGGTCCTCAGGAGGTGCCCGCCTCCCTAATGGGTTAGCTTCTAATTTAGTTGTCCCCACTTCAATGGATATATTGGGTGAGGTAAATCTGGGTCTGCATACCTGGATGCATGTTTGGATACCAAGGAATATCAAAACATTTATATAAGATTCATTTACGTATTACAGACAGTTCCTAATTTAACACATTCACAGAAGTGTTTGAAATTTGATTTTATAAGAACTGGCTCTTTTTCCCTTTGTTTAGTTACTATGAGCAGTATGGTGTGACCTTAACAAAGACAGCAAGAAGAGTAAAATTCATTCATCTAATCCAATGCTGCTCAGAAAACATCGAGACATTTTGTTTCCTATTAGCATGTACTTCAGTCCTACAGCACAAGCAGAATGTCAAATTTTTTGCATCTCTCCCTTGAAAAAATCCACCATAATCAGCACTTTAACAAACTGCATTTTTCTGAGAAAGCCATTCATTAAAAAAAATTCAGAAAAAATATCCATGGTTTTCTTCACTATAAAAATATGCTTTAGAAAGTTTTTAGTGCATCTCCTACATTTATTTTTGAAAGAAATATCCTGAATTTAATTTATATTTTTTCTTTTAAAGAAGTATCATTCTAAACTCAATTTATTTCTTATTGAATGGCTGTGGTTTAGTCACAGTATCTCTAACTTAAAGGGAATTTTAAGTATTTCTTTCTACAATGGAGTTCTGTCAAAAGTTAATGAAAGTTCTTCTCGCTTGCCTTCAAGAGCTCTAGTAACATAGTGTTTGTTCACCTTACAATTGTTTGTTTAACATCGTTATTATGGCAATAACCCACTGAGGTTAGATATGAGGATAATAGCATATGTTCAAAGAACGAAAAGCTCCTAAGAGGTGCAAAATCACAAAGATCTAAGCCTGATGAGATCTTTAAGGTTCTGGGGCAAAAGGAATAATGGAGGCCAATGGGCTTTGGGTGGTATGTTTGCCAGGGTCAAATAGAAAAAAGCAGTGAACTTAACACAGATCTTATAGATACCTTATTTGTCTTGTGGATATTTATCTATTCTTATTCCAACTACATAAATTCCAATATAAAGACACAATTATTTTACATATATATTATAAGTGTGCATAAGTGTATTGTCATGTATATTATTAATAACCAAATGGTTTTTAATAGTTTCATACAAGTAAATTCTCTTTCAAGAATACATAGCCCCTGGGAAGCTGAGAAGCTGTAGGTTCACAGAGTGCCCTGGAGACACGCCAGGTATTCTCTCTGCTCATGATCATCTCTAGAAGAGCATTATTCTCTCTGCTGACTGGAAAGAGAGCCCTGGGAGCCTTTCCACCCCCTCAAGAGGATGGATCTTACAATGACAATTGGGACATAAATAAGTTTTTTGTTGAAGATTATAAGCTTGCCTGATCCTTGTTGATTGCATCTTTATAATATTCATGGGGTGCTTTCATTAGCATTAAATGTAAAAGTCATTGGAGTGTTGTCACAGATTCAAGATGGAAGTAGACCTGGTTGAGATGGAGTTCCTGCTCCCAGCACTACTTAGTAATTTTATTTTAAATAGTCATGGCATTAAAACAAACAGAGGGAGACCCTTTATTTTTTGATTAGAATATATACATTCCTTTCTTAGTAAATATACTAATCAATAGGGTGTTGCTTGTCCTTTTTGTTCCTGATCTCCTGACTCTTTTATTCTTTTCTACCTCTTGAAGAGCCCAAAGCATGAACAACTCCATCACATGGGACATGAAAGAGGAAGACATAAGCTTGAATTCGCTCAAATGCAAAAGAAACTAGAAACCTCTCCTCATCTTTCATTCTCTGGGAGGATACTCTATCCAGTATGCCATCCAGTAAGAGGTAGATATGGGTAGACTTTCCTCTCTTTATAAAGGGAAAAAGTGAACCTTGCACTATTTTTTTCAGTAACAGCAGGCTTCTGCTCTTCTGGTTGTGGCTGTCAGCTGGGCAGAAAACTGGCTTCTAGCTTCCTAAACAGCTTCATCTCAGAAGGTGGGATCAAAGGCCAGATATATTCCTACAATCTGTGTTTTTTTGACTCAACCTTCAAAGAACTCCACTCTCTCCATGCCTCATGGGCATTAAACATTAGGGCACAGCTGCAGGGCCTGAATTACACCTGGGGCCATGACATGTCCTGTCCTCAGCTGCAGAGCATGTGAGACTTTTTGTTGGATCCACTCTACCACACCTCTGAACTGACTGAAGCCAAACCTTTGACTAAGCAGTAGTTAGACTCATCAAAGGCAAAGGAAGCAGTGAGATTACTGCAAATCTTCTGAGTGAGACAGTCTGCAGAGCTCCCTGGATGATTATCAGCAACTTCCCCACAGTTCCTTCATAAACCTGATAAAAGCGGTAGACAAATGTCTCTGCCATTATTTCCAGATCTTCATTTGATGTGTCTCCTCTCACAATAAATCCTTGGTCCTCCAAGGCATCTATCCAGAAACTCTTTTAAGATTCAAATGCAGATATGGTGAGGCCCTCTAGGTTCTTCACACACATTGCCTGTTGTCCTGACAAACATGCTGGCTGCACACCTCAGCTGCTGCTGTGATATTGATAACGTAGGGCTATAATTCAAAATCAATGAATTTTTACAATTCTGTGCAGTTGCTCTGTAAATGATAGAAAATAAATTTCATCTGATGTGAAACCAACCACTATTTTTTCCTCCTACATTCTGAAAAATGTACGGGATGTAAGCATCCTGCATTAATGGATTAATTCAGGGTAACTTAAATTTTACAAACTTAAAGGGTTATTAGGAAGTTTTCTGAAGAAAATATAACCTAATTGAGGTGGAAGAGGCTTTAGCAACTCACATTCCCCAGAAAACACCACAGTCTGTACATCTTCAAGAAGCCATGATGCATGCTAGAAACAAAGATGACAGCGTGGCTGTGTGGGAAGACTGTAGGAGCCTGGAGCTGATGGAGATGCTCCAGGGGCTTGCTTTGTCATCCAGCTGAGTTGGAAGAAAGTTCGCCCTCCAATTCACATTGAATCTGACAGAAAACACAGCTGAATATTTTAAAAATTGGCTGAAGTAATTGAATTTGCTGAGGACAACTGAACACTTATTTTTAGCCATTCATTCTCACGCTGGCTGAGTTTTCTATATTACCTGCCAGGAGAAAAGCAGTCCGGAACACCCATTTTACACAGACTTAAGGAAAAAGTCTTTTGTCATGCAAAGTTTGATGTGTGGCTGTCTGAAAGCTCCAGGACATGATGTAGCCTCAGAAATCAGTCTTTGATTTTAATGTGGCTAGGTCTCATATCATATAATACAAAGCCTCTCCATCTGATCTCAATAGCCTGCTTCATTTTACTTGCCCACACAGAGGCACAAATAGAGTCCCCATAACCTGACAAATATCTGGGCACCACTGGTACACCTAATCTGGTCTGACTGATGTGTTAATCAGACTCTAGATGATTTCCTAATGTTTTTGTGCAACTGGAAAGAAACCTGCCTGGTTTCTTTCCAAAAGGCCAAAATTCCAAAAGGCCTGGTATTAGCCATTGGCTTCCTTCCTTACCGCTGGTTGCCTATGAGCCTCACAAGACCTTGTTGAGCCAGGATGAATTGGCCATGTTCCTGACTGGGGGACAGCAAAGACTGGTTAAGCAGCCAGCTCTGCTGGGACTGAGTACTCAGAGCTGGTGCAAACAGTGTCTATTAACAGGATAAATGAGGATCTTAAACATTGCATTTAAATCAGGCACAGGCTTACCTCTGAAGAAGTCAAATTCATATCTTGCCAAATAACAATGCCTGCAGCACCCAGGGCACTCTCTTTGATAGTGCTAATAAGATATTGCTACAGTGAAAAGGGTAAAGACATCACTGTCAGGCTAATTCAGCATTTCACAGGTTTTCTAATGTAACCCAATGGTTTGTAATGTGGCTGTTCCTAAGACTACATTTTGTTTTCATTCTGGTTCTTGTGAACTATATTTTATTGCGGCTAAAGGTTTTCTGTCTGGAGGACAATGATTATTAAACAAAAGTTGCAAACTTAGGTACTGCCTGAGATGTTGGAAATAAGCAAATGAACAAACACTGGGAAAAAAAAGAATGCATTTTAATTTACTTTGATGCAAAATTTTATTATAATCATTTCACAACTCATCAATTACTAGAAGCAACTAAAATCTTTTCATTAAAGTGGGATTTTTAACATGAGAATTCCTGTAAGCATTCCCTCAGTTCTGTTTTTGCTGATAAGGGGAAGGACAGAGCCATTCTGCCGTGTCAAGCAGTTGTTTTCCTGTTTCTTTCCAATTTGAAAGCTGTGATTCCAAAGCCATGCATTGTTCATGCTGCTTTCCCTAGGTGCTCACTCAGATTCTTATGTAAACCTTAGAAAAAGTGGCTGTAAGTAGGCACACGCTATAGGAGGGAGAATGTCAGCATTGTGCAACCTTAGATGAAAGGGAAAATGCAAAACACAGTGAATCTTAAAAACTTTTGTTTCAATTTTCGTACTTTTTCTAGGTTTGTTTCAGAGAGATGTCTTTCACTGTGCCTTTTCCACATATCGCAGATTGTAATGAGAGGGTATTTGGTGCTTGGATGTTTATCCTTAATTTGAAAGGGATTAAGCTTCAGCAAACAGTCAATTATTATGCCACAAGCATTGAAGATGAAAGACCATTGATAGACTTCCTAGACATCATCATGAATTTAAGGGAGATTAATGGCCGCAGCACACCAAGAACAAAAGTAGAAAAACTTCACAGGAATTAGTTGCCTGAAGGAGAAAAGAGGTGGAAACTGGGCATAAAATGGCAAAGGGGCTGCACATCAGCCTGCAGAATTTATTGATGTACATCTATCCTCTTCTTACAAAGCTAAAGAAGGGAAAGCTGGATAAAATCACCAAGGCCAGTATCTGCACCTCCCTTCATGCCTAAGAATAGATATTGCCTTCAAGATGGAGAGAAGGGCAGCCCCTTACTGGGAAGTGTAGTGGGTTGTGGCAGTGCTAGGGGTATAGTGGGACCTAACAGGGAGAGGGAGCTAATGCTCCTTCTCAAGCAAGGTGCCAGCTTCAGACTCTATACCTGGGCTGAAAGACTGAACATAGCCTTTAAGAAGTGAATACCACTCACTCGCTAAACTTTGAAACACACAAGTTGAGACCTGCTGGTAGTGCAGTCATGGTCTACAGAGAAGAACAAAGCCAAGGATGTGACCGATAGGTTATGCTGCTTTTTTACAGGAAACCTATTGTCTTCATCCAGTTTCTGGGAGGATGTACAGAATCACTAGGGCAAGGCACTTATCTTGCAAATACTTGTGTGGGAGTTCAGCTGATGTGAACAGTACTCCCTGGTTCTGGTACACTATTTGCCTGCTCTGAGGTAGGTTTGGGACTGAATTCAATGTTTTTTAGATGGAGGCATGCAGAAAGACTGCTGGCTTCAATTTCCCATTCTGATGTAAAACTGGGCAAGTTACTAACATCTCTGCCTCAGTTTCCCTTCTATAAAATCAGCAGCTATCTGGGGATTAGTTAGTTATCGCATACCTGAGCAGAAGAAAGTACATCAGGGAGGATTAATGTATTAACTGCCCCCTATGTACTACATCAAATTGCAGAAATCCTTTTAAACCACTCAAATGCATGTTTCAGTATAGGTTAATGATGAAACAAAGAAAAAAAAACAAAAGGCATTTAAGGCTGCATTTTTTCCTTCAGAACACTGAGCTCTTTTTAAAGCATGTGGACAACTAAAATGAACTAGCAGAGCTGGCCAATGTAGGAGGTTTTCCATCCTCATGCACTATCTGCAAGAATGGTTAAAGCATAAATGCAGCCCACATTATTCCAACAAAAGCTTACCACAGAGAGAAGTAATAAAGGTTCACCTCTATAACCTAGTCAAGTATACACAAATATGGGCAATGCATAATTTTGGGATGTCATGTAGGAAATCCTTATGGATTCATTCAATCTAAATTGAGAAAAGTGCAAAATGTTTTTTACAGTTTCCAAAGGATTTCTTATAGCCAATGGAAGGATATAGGGCTGCACTGCTATCCCAGAGCCAGGAAAGTTCATTGTTCCTTAGAACTTCACTCTTTGGACAGGAACCAGTATAGTTCTGATCACAGAAATTGTAGTCATGACAGTCAGGGTATAAATAGTATCCCCACAGGCCCTTTGGTCTGATTTTCATTCCTAATGCAATTGTTTCCTTCATAAATGCTTTTGCAATTTCTTCAAAGGAAATTCTGGCTAAATGTTCAACATAATTTGAGGAAATATTCCCGTCCATTTCAGTTATGAGTTTCCTGGATTTTCTTCTGTAGACTTCTCTTGCATCACAGTTGTGGGCCCACTGAGGTCTCCAGTGCTCTCAGTCTATGAGAGCTAATCTACTGAAGTCCTTTGCTGGGATGTAATGGTTAATGCCACAGCCTTTTTCATCCAGATGAGCTTGCAAACTGATGTCCTAGGGTAGACCACCATTAACAGGGACTTTCTGTGATGCATACCAAGGATAACAACCAAGCCTATTAAAATAAAACATGGTCACGTTCTGCCCTCCTGCTTTAGCTAACAGGCTTTCAATCATAAGGAAAATTTTCGGGTTCAGGACAACATTACACCTCAGGGAGCACAGGTCTGTTGTTTGTTCCAGGCAGCTATGAAAGGCTTCCTGTCCCAGACTGGTGGTTGGGCTGGTTTCATAGCAAAGGAAGTCCATGTGAGTAGATACAGGGCCTGAAAGGTGATCAATGCATAATATGGTCCCATTTTTTATGCAGTACTTTCATGACTTAAGAGACAACATTAGGTAGACCTCCCAGTTTGTCTGTAGAAGATAACAGAAGAGGCATTAGTACTTATTCCATATATAGGTATACGAATTAGTATCCATATATAGCTATATGAATTGTTATCTACCATGCTAACACTGAAGAAACACAGTGAGCACAATCTAACGCAAAGAAAGGGGGAAGATTCCCAGCTGAAGTAAATCAGTGTAAGTCTGTGGAAGTCAGTGTAACCACAGTTGCTTGTCTCATCAATCCAGGTCTTACTGAAATCACTGGGGATGTTGCCATCACTTCAACAGGCCCCAGGGTGTCTTAGTGGTTGTTGCAGTTGGAAAGGTTGATGAAGAAATGGCTTCCTTTTTCTTCAAGCTTTCTCAATAATAACAAAGGTAACCATAAAATCAAACTTTAGCTTTTATCACCATCTTCACAGCTCCATGAACATCCCTGACCTGTCTAGTACAGTGCCAGCCAGCCATACTCCAAATAGCTCTAAACAAGCACAAATATTTCATTGTCATTGTGCAGTACCATAAAGGGATACAAGTTCAGGCCCCCGACAGCAATAAGCCAGACCATAAAAGCTTGCTCTGAGCTATTTATTAGACTGGCTGTGCTATCACATGGAGACAGTGCCTTCCAGACCAGCTCCAAAAGCTTTGCACAGCACGGCATTGCGCAATGTGGATTTCAGTGCTAAGGCCTGTGACCACTGCTACAAGCAGAATCATTAGTCAAAAGGTCCCTGCTGATTACATGTGTATTAAACAAAAAAGAAACCATATATACAGCAAAATCTACATACTTACATGTAAGAGAGAGTCTTATCCATCTTCTAACTCCAGGCTCCCTTCTGCATCCAAAACCCTGAGGAAATCCCACACAAGTGTACAATCAACTGTCAGAGATGTTCAGGGATTTGTAGTTGAGTTCTCCTTGTTGTTCTTCTCCCTCAGTCCTTGCACACCTATTTATCTCTCATGGGATTGTGACCTGCTGGAGGTGAGGATTATGGATGTCATATGAACAACCAGACTGTTACATATACTAATGGGAATAGCGCATCCATGTTATCCTTCCTTTCTCTCAAAACAGAAAAATGATCAGGTATACCTATGCACCTGAGGCACTTTTATGGGCCTCTTGACTCACCCAGTTCTTTGCTATTTTAGGGTAGGACTAGCATGACCTAATTTCAAGTATCTGCAGCAAAAACATCAACATCCAAAGTAGCCAACCTAAGTATTTTTAATAAGCCATGGATGCTTTTAGGGTACAGTCATCTGACAGTTTGAGACATCAGAGCCCTCTCAAGTGTCCAAGATGTGCCTGTCCCTCCTGCTGACCAGGCAGGCAGTCCACAGGACCAATGCACTATGGTGTAGACACTCCAGAACTCAATGTTTCGTCAGAGAATTCTCATCCCCTGAGACTCACAACACTTTCTGTTTAGTGAAGAGGAGGCACAGGTTTTCAAAACCACTACCCACATATCCACAAGTGCCATATTGGCATTAATGGACCTTTTAGAAAATTATGTTAATGAAAATGAGCCTGATTTGCTGAGTATCTCTCAGAAAGCGTATACCATACCAAGAAATCAAACTCAGCAAAGCCACTCAGGTCTTGTCAACATTAGAGACCAAACTGAATTTTCTTGCTAGAAGGCTTGCTCTTGTGAGGAGACAACCAATGAAAGGACCAGCTTTAGAGAGTCAGGCTTGCTGCCCCATCACCCCAGCGGGATGGAGAGAAGGGACAGGGCACTCCTGCCAGCCCAGCAGCTCTGCCCCTTACACCAGCCCCTGCCTGGGATCAGCATGTGCTTCTGGCTTTCCAGGAGGGCTGCAGGGAAACTTCAGAACTGGTGCCTAGCAATTTGCTCTGTTTTGCTGTGTTGGTTTGATGGTTGGACTTGATGATCTTAGAGGTCTTTTCCAACCCTAAAGATTCTATGATTCTAACCAACAGGGAAATGTAGAGTCCTTGCTGTGCTGGAGCATCATCGCCGAGCACTGCTCTTGCATTTCACAATCAGAGCTGTAAGAAAATCCTGCCAGAGGGCAGCAAATCCCCACAATTCTTTTTCTTTTCTTTTTTTTTTTTTTTTTAATATATATTGCAGCATGTGATTCTAAATGCAGCAGGTTGAGTTCCCCTAATGAGAGCCAAGCCATCATCCTCCTCCTCTGCTCCCGTGCCTGTCACAGCCTGATTCAGGGAGGTGTCACTATCTGGGCTGGGCACATCCCTTGGGTGACTTACCCCAGATTTCAGGAAGCACTTCCCACACAGGACCTATGTCACTTGGCCCAGGCATGCCAGTGGTGTGCACCAGCAGCCACCCGTGACCCGGGGCACCTTGTGGCATTGCATCCCAGGGCAGGCAGGGCCAGCACTGCCCAGCCAGGCTGTGCCAAAACCCATGGGGCTCACCGGAGGCTGCTCTCACTGGGGTCTGCCTGCTGCTAGGAACTGGGAAAGCTCACCACTACCCTGTGCCCTGGGTCTGTCTGCACATCCCTCCTTGGGCAGGGCTGGGGTGTAATTAGCCCTACACTTTACTGCGTGCTGTATATACTGATTGGTTCCCAAGGCCCTCTGAGCTGACACATGGGAAAGGCAGTATCAGCAAACTGAAAATAATACTAATAGTAATACTAATATTAACAACAACAATATCACTATAGGTTATTGAAGACGGCAGGGAAGTGGCAGACCACCCTGCCCCTGAGAAAAACTTGTGATGGACTACTTAACACAGGAAGGTATTTGTAGTTGCTCTATTATTAAGGAGGAAACCGTTACCTTTTTATATTCTGTATGAGGGCAAATCACTGAGGTATACAGACTTCTGATTTTATCCCATTTGATTCATTTAGCCACCACACAAGCACACACATGCTCCAGCTGGGAACAGGCTCTGAAGTCACTTGTTTGCAGCATGCAGAAAGAATGTCCTGTGTCCAGGCTCTGCTCAATTATTTTTTCCTTTCCTCAGGCATTGCAAATTTGTTTCCAGTTGTGCAGGATGGCACTGTGCTAAAAAATTCTCCTCGTCTTTTTGCTAGGTATTTCTTTCATTTGTATCTGTCATCGTTGACAAAAACCAGAATGAATGTATCCAGTTATACCCCTTCTGCTAATTATGTTTTTCTCTGTAAACCAAGGCAACATGGAGGCAGCCCATCTTGGTATCCAGCTGGCAGTGAAAATGCACAGTGGGCTGCAATTCCCAACAGAGATAAAGTACAAACCGTATGTCTTTATTAGACAGCAAACAGCTCTAGCTCAGACTAAGCAAAATCAGCTTAAAAACAGCAGTTCTGAATTGAATAGACATAGAGAGAAGTACTTGAAACAGATCACAGGATACTGCTGAAAAAAAGAGCTAGCTAAATGATAAGAAAACAACTAAGCATTCACCTGATAATATAAACCCTGTACC
The DNA here is from genome assembly GCA_013400335.1 of Eurystomus gularis. Classification (NCBI taxonomy): domain Eukaryota; kingdom Metazoa; phylum Chordata; class Aves; order Coraciiformes; family Coraciidae; genus Eurystomus; species Eurystomus gularis. Next base: position 165,388 of record VZZY01022065.1, on the reverse strand, counting down.
CCTCTCCCCCAGCTAATCTAGAGCTGAGGAACACACTTTCAAGCTTTAGCATTTATCTTGTAACAAAAATCCTACTCCAGTGACATCACAGTATTCATCTCAAGGGATTAGAAACATTGGAAATGATGAACAAAGACAATGACCTTTTCTCCTTTCTGGTTAACATTGTCACAACAATATGACATTGATGCAGCACAACCTCGATGGGCTTAAACCAGACTGTCTCAACAGGCAAGCCAATTGCCAAATACCCTTATCAAAGATGTGCATGGTTTTTTGAAACAAGAATTTTCACACCCACAGAGATCCAATAAAACTCTGGATTTTTACAGAATAATCCTTTTGTTGACTTTTTATCAGCAAAGCTAAAGCTGATACACTCAGAAGTCTGATGGGATGGAACAAGTTTTGTCCAGTTGAAGTCATGCTGTTAGCAGCAAGTCTTTCTTTCTGTGCCAGATCTAGGTTCAGAGGCAAAATGCTTGGAGGCTGGCGAAGGAGGAGATGATCTTAAGAGCCACAGAGCTTGCAGCAGCCTCAGAGGAGACAGTATGGGAGGATGCATTGCTGCTATCCTCTACCTTCCCTCCCCATTCCTATAGTCCCATTCCTATGGGTAGGGACTTACTGGACCAAGGCATTCTTTAGCAATTTTGCCTCAGTGAGATTCCGTTACCTCTGTTATGTTAGTAAATGCAGGGAACTGAATATGCAGCATAATGAGTAATAAAAATGCAGCAGGACCTCAACTCACAATTTTCTGACTTACCCAGTGGCAATGATGGCTTATTATAGCCAAGATTCAAACCCCTTTTATGTTTCACTGATCCTGGTGAAGGTGCTAGGAATCCTGAGCAGCAAGAACTGCCATGGGACATTTTGAGTTTAGGGTAGGGCACACTCAACATGCTACAAATTAAGGTATTAATCTGGTGCAAGAGAGCTTTTTCCTATAGCACCTGTAAGGAATAAGATGAATAAAGCATCAAAAGCTATAATTCAGCATTTTAACACATGTATGGCAGGTGGGAAGGCAGGTACTGATAGCAAAATTGTAGTAAAATTTAACTTATTATGATGAAAAATTGGGGCTGATGGACAGAGGAGAGTAGATTTTAGCAAATGAGCTATAAGTCTGTGTGGGGTTCATCAGGACAGTCATCTGGCCTCTATCATCTCATCACCTTTTGCAACCGTAGTGGACTTTTCTTATTAAGTATGTGAGAACATTTGCATTCTGGTGGCCTGCTAGACAGCTGGACTCCTGAATATGGAAAATGAAGAAAATTGATAAAGGGTCCTTGTGCTACTTACTTCTCCTCCACTTCATGCTGCATAGATGTCTCTCATCTGTAGACAATTACACCTGACAGTGGTCCAGCCTGGGAGATTAGACCCATGCTTCGTCCTAGTAAAAAGGCTGATGGTTTGATGGATTGATTTAATGGCCCACTGAAACATCCATAAAATCAGTCTTTATGCTTAGCTTGTACTTCCATAATGCTTTTGATGCCCGTGACCGGGTCATTTTCTGGCATTCACTGAAATAATCACAAAGTTTCTTTGGCTTATGTTCAGACTGGCAAGGTTGTCAGCGTTTTGTACCGCAATATTCCCCCCATTTTTCCCAGTTTTCCCCCCAGTTTTCCAGTACTCTGCTTTTCCAAGAAGGGTAGCCTTTACAATAGGAGCTATATATTGGATAGTTATACTATAGAATCAGCATAATGGCCTGAATCCTGGAATAGCCTGAGTGGTCTGCATTGCTGCCACATTGTCTCCATGTTGATAGCATATTAGAAAATTATATGGATTAAATTGTGTGCAAAGTGAGCAAATTCACATTCTCTGAGGGTACTTCAGCCTCAAGGTGTGAAGACTGTGTTCAGGAGTGTGTTTAAACTGACTCCCAGGATGGCCAGGATTCCTGCCACACTGCTCATTTACCTGTAGCTCAAAATACCCATGCTGCAAAGAGCCACATTTGGGAGATGTGCTCAGAGGACCACAATACAGTGTAGCCAGCCACTTGACTTCAGGCTGAGTTAGAAAAAAGTTGAGGCCCATTTCAAGGCAGCAGAGAGCTACTGAGCACATGGTACATCCATGTGGCATGGATGGAGGGCATTTTTGGACCAGAAATGGTTTTCATGCCGTGTCATTACCACCCTTTTCCTCCTGAATTTCTGAGGCTGAGAGAAAAAAGCAAACACCAACAGAGTAGTGCTGACTCGGTCTTATTCCTCATAGCATTTTGAGTGGTGTTGAACTGATTTTATTAAAAAGAAGCTTTCCTCTCTGTCTACTTTCCTGGTTCAATTGCGTGGTTAATCCTAACTGAAAACTAAATAAGTGATGCTTGATGTTTTGAGCATATTCTTCTCACAGCAATTAAACAAAAGCTTAGCACTGCATAACAGAAAAAAGCTGACTCTCCTCCCACTAACTTTCCGGGGACTACAGCTGAGTTATTTTGTATTTGCACTAGGATGAGAGTGTGCCCCTAGACTGTGCAGAACAAATTCCCCCCACACACACTGCAGTGAATACAGTTTGCACTCAGCACCAGCAGCTTGGGGTGACATTCCTTTTTTCCTACTCCTACAGAATAGCTGTAATACAACAACAACAAAAAGCATTTTATTCCCTCCCCCCACCAGCTGAGTATTACATTAGAACTAAATGTTATTGCTGGAGGATATACAACAATTCACTGTTGTCATTCTAAGGGATTATTGCAATTATTTTAAGCCAGGAATCATGTAAACCGTGGTAAGCCTCATGTATGGATGGAGACTTTCAACAAACCTAACGATCTTTGCTTGGTGGCCATACCCCAGCACAGCCTCTCCATTTAGCTCTCGTCAGCCATCATAGGACCTGGTGCTCTGCTGGGAGCACAGAGGGGATGTTTTGAGGAACTTCTGCTGACTGCCCTTGCAGCAGCTGGTGGGTGCTGGGAACTAATGGACTAATGCTAGCCTAAAAGGAAAAATTCAAGGATGAACAAAGCAAACATGAATATTTCATGCCTGCTTTTCAGCTACTGCAAATCAATAAAGATATGCCATCTTACATCAGATGAGGTTGTGCCCCTTTAAGAGCAGAGAAATCATAGCAAAGTTAACAGAGGAGGTTGCATTCTGGAAAACCATGAATCAAGTGCTTTCTGTCAAAGGTGAAGTAACTCTACCACTTAAATTAGCATCTTCAATGCAATCAGGTCTGTTTATTATTGGGTTTTAACCCAAGTATACTCAGGCTGTGTATTGCTGTCAAGATCTGAATGCAACAATGGTGGTTACACATCACTACTCTTTCTAAATCAAGGTGCATCAGTACATGAATTCCTACAGAGGCCCAGGGAAAGTTTATTTTGTTCCTCCCTACTTCGAGGTTTAGAAAAATCGTTATTTTTCCAAATTCCACAAAATAAAGATTAATGACAAGATTTAAGAAAAGTGTACTTGTCCACGGAGCAGTCCAAAGCTTCTGAACGATTTCCGTTCATGCTTGTGTTAATTAGCCCCATGCAACCAGCATCACTTACCATCATAGGTACTCAAGGACCTTGCAGGATCTCTGTGCATGGCTCGGTTTCACCAAGCTTGAAGAAGTACCTTTGATAAAGCAGTGAAGTGGCATGTGCTGGCCCTGACTCTGCCCTATCCCCTCCAAAGCCAGCTTTCTTCTCACCTGGGGGCAGTGCTCCCTCATCCCTGGGTGCTGCTGTAACCCACTGAAGGTGAGGAGGGGCAGGAGGAAGATCAGCATCACCACAAGGATGATGCCTTCCCATGTAGGGGAGTCTTGCATCAAACAGCCCCCACCAGCATCTTGGGTCCTCCCCACACCTGTGGATCCAAGGCAACCTAGTGTAGAGGAGGTGATACCTGGTGTGAGCTTGTTTTAACATCCCTATGGGGAACCCTGTGCAGAAATGAACAGCCGTATTGCCTGGGCATTAAAATGCTCGTATTGAAGTTCACTTCCACTCCCAATGGGGAAAGGCACGAGCAGCCCTACATGAGGGCAGTGGTAACAATGCAAGGTGAACATCAGTTTCAGCTTAAGAAAAGCTGCCCTCTGCATACACGACCCACTGCTCGTACCGCAGTCAAGGCATGAGGTGTCAGCCCTGTACAGTTTCTATAGCACATAGGGCAAGTAGACACGAAGCCAAAGTAGAGGCAAAAACTAAATGCTTTTTGTTCTGCCCTGGAAACCCAGCATCTTAAGGAGCAATATAAAAAATGCTCCTAATAATCTGCTGTCTAATTGACTGAGAAGGGTTATTACTAGCATGGAAACAAACATCATTTTTCTAAAAGCTACCCACAAATGTCAAACTGCTTGACTGTCTGAGGAGAAAAAGCAGGACTGATACTCTGGGCTGCTTTGCTTCTCACAAATACTGGAGAGCACCTTAAATAAAAGCCAGGAGAGTTCTTGCTGTAATGGAAAAATGAGAAAGGAGCTCTGACTCCCCCTTAGAAAATAGCCTGCCAGCGTGTTAAAATATCATCCAAGTGAAAATATCATCAAAAAATAAATAAAATGTCTGAAGAGACCACATTTATTGTTGAAATAAGAGCTGCCACATGAGCAAAGTTTAAAATACTGTCCTTTGAAGTTATAGAAGTCTGCTTATTTTTAGCTTATTAGATGCTGTTAGCTTCCTGTATAAATGCGGTTACATAATAGACATAATCCGCGTGGCAGCAGAGGCCATACGTGCCAAGCTATAAGGTTACGCAACTGCCTCTGAGCTTGCTCCCACCAGGCAGAAAACAAAGTCTCACACCCCTCGTAACTGTGCTACTGCTTCTGGGTCAAAATTACAGACACGTGCATTGCAATCGATACACGCATACGCTCATTCATATACAGATGTACATATATGTACGTATAGTAACACACACACATATCCCCTTGTTTTCTTATTACAGCTTAGTAAGGTATTCATTGAATCAGAAAAATACAACCTTGGAATTAATATTAAACACGGACTAAACTGGTGTGTTGTGACTACTAAAAGCAGCAAAGTTAAATCTCAAATACACACTTACTTTGGGAAGCTATGGAAGGAGTTCTCTCTTTTTTAATGTGACCTCTAACTACTCCTTACTGCTGTGTGCTGTGGTATGTGAAAAGCCATTGCTGAATAAGAATAATTTAGGGGCTTTAATCTCATTAGGCACTGTGTGACAGTATTATTTTTCCTGGGTTTTTTTTGAAGGATCAGACTTTTGACTCTGAGACAAAAGTATCCCAGCCAGAATCATTCTTCGAAGTGTACAGAACAATAGTTTCTAACTTATTTTTAGAGTAACCTGGCCCAGATTGACAGGAAATTACTTTTCCTGAAACATAAACAAAAAAGAAGCTGTGGCTGCCACCGCATCTTAAGCGTATCAAAGTTTCTTTGGCAAAAAAACTTTCTTACTATGCATGATGTGCAATTGACTATCTACAATTAATGCTTTCAGTACAAAATCAAGGTAATTTTTAATTTCAGCAACTTTTTTTTAATCTTGGCCGAAGAAATGTGCAGATGCATATTCGTGCACAGGGTTACAAATCCAAACTGGTCTGAGATTTCATTTTGTTAGTTTTGTCTATGAGGGCTGTTAACACTCTTTTTAATAACAATATCATTCCCATTTTCACGAAGTCATTGACCCTAGCAGAGAACACTGCATTTGGAAAAAGCTGATGAAACACAGAAATGCCAGTATGCATACATTCAGCCAGTGAGCATTTCTCATCTTTTTTCACCTTAAAGACTCAGTGACAAAAGAGGACTTCAGAAAACATCTTAAATACCTATGTTTCTGAGTTGGCCCACTCCAGGAGAGCTTTACCCTGACTTTGGCACCTGTTGAGACATTGAGGTCTGGGCTGGTCACTGCAAGGAGCCCTCAACTTTGGGGGAGCCCAGCAGGCACCCTGGCACGGCAGAACCCTCTATCCTTGAACCAATGTGCTGTCTGTTGTCCCCAGTGGAGGCAAGAAGAAGGGCAGAGCCTGCCAGGTGCTACCTGTCCCCTATCACATGGACCCCAGGGACTGGGTGAGCCATGACCATGCTGCCAACTACATACCAAGGCTGCTTACTCATGATGTATTTTCTTGAGTGGCAATACTCAACTTATGGCTTTGCAACCACTTCCTTATGGGTTTTGCCCACTTCCTTAGCCCTGGCTTGGCTGTGTGAACAGTGTAGTGTGAGTCAGATAGGGGAATTAATCTGACTTTTAAAAAACCCCAAACATTAGGGGGAAGCACCTTTTTTTTAACAAGGGAACTTTTGACCTCAATGGTTTCCCAATCTGGATCAGCACAAGGCCACCCAAACAGTCATGACAGCACAACCAGGGGACAGCACACCATGACAGAGGGATGAGAGTGAGAGGAAAGGTTGGGATGCCAGTGGCACCTAAAGCTGGTCAAACTGGGATTGCAGCCCCACACATCCACCTGTTGGACTGAAGTGGAACAAATTTAGTCACATCTTTTCCATAACTTTATGAGTGGCTCATATCATACATTTTATTAAGTGCAACACCCAGCAGTGGTGTGAAAGAAAAAGGAACTAAGCACAACTTTTTCCCAAATTTCAAAGTTCGGAATGCTAAATCTGTAAATCTGAGAAAAGCTGGAACTCTATCAGTCATGCTTCTGTTTGTGTTGTTTATCCACTGATGAGAAGCAGAGGATTAGAGGACTATAGCTCAGCATTTGGATAAATAAACAAAGATATGGAGTCTCAATCCATTATCATCTTGAAGCAGAGGTGGTTTAGATGAAATATAGAAAATCCTTGTTCCTATTATCTCCGGAAACTAATGTCTACTTCCCATGATCAGCTGTGCTTTAAGAGCTGGTTCTAGCTAGGGAAATAATTATAAAGGTTATAGTACAGTTCTCTGCAACTTCAAACTCTCCCTCCTACAAATAATTCTACCACAGACAGAAAATGGATCATGTCTCTCCAAAGACTGGACCGTACAACCTGCCTGGGAGGATCAATGAAGTAGTACAAACATAAAAAGGAAAGAAAGAAAAAAAGACATGTTTTTCCTAGCTTCGAGGTAGCTGGGCTTTGCAAGAAAACCTATTCTCTTGAAATTGATTTTAGAACTCAGACCTGGATTAAATGAATCAATTAGTTCATTTAATTTTGAAGACTGGCATCAATTTAACAGTAACAGAAGGTAAAAAATGCTCATGACCAAGGTTTTGACTGTATTTCACAATTTCTCCACAGGGAAGAAAGAAACCCAAAACACCAGGATGTTAACAAACCCTCCACTGGAGCGGTGCTGAGCTCCCCAATAAGCACAAAGCACCCACAAAAGAAAGGAAGGGAGCAGAGGAACCTTTGGCCTCCTTTTCTTTCATGGCAGCTGGCCCTGCAGGGTGGTGCATGCTCTGTGGTCCTGCCAAGCATCAAGCTCCAGCCAGCCTTGCATGATCATATCCTGGACCCACCCTGGTACAGGGCACTGCTGCAGCACCACACTGTCACCCTATTCTCATAGGTGGCCTAGGGCATAGTCACCTGTGGAGCTAAGGGGATGAAATGCATCCTGACTTTGGTGCTGGCTGATGTAGACAGTGGTCCCACATGGGAGCATACAAGACATGGGAGCCATTATATGTATCTGTGCAACCTCTGCCTGCCCTCAGTCAGCAGCACATCTACCTCTAACCCCACCACTGGCAGCTGTAGTTGTAAAGAGCTTCCAGGGACATTGTCTAATGGTAAATCTTATTTTCTTTACAAAAGAAAGGGCTCTAACTAGCTGAAATAGAAAAAGATCTGTAAAATTACATTCGCTTAGATATTTGGTTCCTTCAATGATTACCAAGAAGCCCAGACCAAATTCTGATTTTGGTCTTTTACATAAGACAACTCAGTGATGACGATGCAGATCGGGACTTGCTGTTCTTCGCAGAAATATATGACCTAAAGTAAAAAAACCCTTTGTTTCTAGGCAGATGTACTACCACAGTCAGTCATACACTCTTCTGTGTGAACTGGTAACCTAGACTAAAGAAGAGCCATTAGGCAAATTTACACGTGACATAAACTGACTGAGCCCTATGGACTTTAGCAGGCCTCTGCCAGTGTACCCTAATAGAGAATATACATCACACACTGAGTCAGGAATATTGCCGCTTCACCCACAGCTTTTGCATGGTTTGTATAAACTTCCAACAAAGTACCACAACTTTAGCTGATGAAGACCTTAGTCCAGTTTAATTGAATTTATGCTATCCAAATAAATAGTGGATGTAAGTCAGAATATGGTTTATTCTTATAAACCTACAGAAAAAATGGAAACAATTTACAAAGAGACATACAACATCTTAAAAAGACACTTCACTGAAACAGTGCATGAGGCTTACAGCATTTTCACATCACCTCTGGTCTCAGAACACAGGACAGCATTACACAAAGCAGGAGCATCCAGTTTAAATACAGACCTACACTGGTGACAGGTATTTAGCAAAACTGGGCTAATTGTTTCTATGTCCTCAATACACTAAAGAATGTGTAAGTTTCCCTTGTAGTTTAACAAACTCTGAATTGAATAAAAGACCTAAAGCTGAATGTATATAATCATATATATAATAATTACATATAAATAATTTACCTTGAAAAGCTAAACACCCTAGCCTCAGTCTAAAGGCATAGTTCTTAAAAACTATCAGTTTTTCTAAACTTTAATTTTAATCCTTTCTCTCCCACATCAAAATAATGAAGTTTCTTGCCTTCACTATTGCTGTCATCCATTCCCATTACACACTACAAAGAAAAAGGTCAGTGGAAAAGCTCTGCTCTAGCTTCTCAATACATGTCATTATGGAGTGACTCACTATAGCTAGTACTAAGTATTTAACTGAAGTCCATCCCATTTCAGTATCTAAGTTTAAAGGGATCATTGGAGCCTTAACATATCCACTGCAGGTCTGTTATGAGCTGGGTCTTTGGCTCGAGTGAATCTGAGCATCACAGTTCACACCAGCTGTGAATCTGGTCCTGGCAAACCAAAGAAAGTTTCTTTGTGGTGTTAGCATGAAGAAATCTTCAGAGATAACAGGAAATTACAAGGAACATAGGACTCCCCAGCAGATTATAATGCATAGAGACATGATAATGTTTAAAGGAATTTAGGGCAGTATTAACGAGAGGGCTTAGTAAGATTCAGACTTCCCTACTCAGTTGAGTATCCTTTCCACATAGCCTTGCTTATTTTAATCAAACTGCTACAGGAATAAGCTACCGTGTACTGTGAGCAATGAAGTCTGGCCACAAATGATCTATACAGACACTAGTCAGGGTAAAAAGAAAGATGTCTTAAGCCCACATGTGGGTTTCTTATTAATTTCTGTGTCCATGCTCTGGAACAGTACTTAGTCCAATGCATCATAAGAAAGCCTCAGAAGAAAATTATTTTAGTATCTTCCCTAAATCAGAGAGATGTAGGGAATTTCTTGGGTTTTTCTTCAATTCAATGAAGGCATTCAGTGTTTGTTGCATTGAAAGGCTGTGTGGAAGACAGATAGGTCTTTGATGAAACATTTGTTCACACATGAACATTGACCAATGAATGCAAATGGATATGCCACATCCTGACAGGATGGCATGTAATGGATGCTAAATTAGCCAGTAATCAGTAGTTTGTTAATCTATACCACCTCCAAAGAGGTCCCCATCTGAAGCTGAAGGCTGCAAGTAAAAAAGTTGCTAGTGAATAGAGTTCTTCATCTTCTCCTTCCCTGCATGAGGGAAATGCACATCAGCAGTGGGATCTGTCAGCCTGTTCACGTTTCCCAGTCACTGACCAGCCAGCTTGGTCAAGTGACTGCACAAGAGTGGTAGGAAAGCAAAGTTAACAGACATATGTAGTTAGTGGAGCAGAAAGCAAAGACCTGCAGTGGCCTCAAGGCAGCAGTGAAGCCAAGCAGCAAGGCTGCCTGCTTCCCAATGGGTCTGAGCAAGAGGAGAAACGCTCTCCCATCACCTGCTGGGTCAGGAGCACAGTGGGGTGCCAGCTGCCAGTACCGCTCTCAGAGGTCAGGAGCCCCTCAGCTAAATGCTTATATGTTCTGCTGGTTGGCTAGTGCAATGGGAAAAATGAACATTTGACCCAACGGCTTGCAATTGCAGAGATTTTCTCTCAAACAGTACTGCTGAACCCAATGGCACAAAACTACCACTGGAAATACTGATAGCTCTAGAAGTAGTATGAATCAAATTAGGCCTTGAAACACTGAAACATACATTTTTTTGAAGTGTGGGTTGCTGTATAACTCTATACTTTTTACATTGTTCTTGCAGAAGCAGTAGGCCCAGTGAGTTGCTGTGGATATGGCTCTGGGCATAGTGCTGCTGCGCACGCAAAATGCCATTTGACTTCAGCAAGAGCTGAGGTGCTTGGTTTGTGATCTCTGGTCCACATGAAGACTTTCCTCCTCACTCTATGTTAAATCATCCAACCCTGAAACAAAGAGACTTTGTGTCCTTTTTTAAGCTTCTACATGGGTGAATCCTTATACAAGTTTATTCAGCTTTTTTACTTAGGTAAAGCTTCCACTGTCACAGCAGAAGCTTTATCTGTTAACATATGAGTAAAACATGAGTTAAGAATGAAGAAGACCGTTAAAAAAAAATAAAGAGCTGTTTCCAAAATATTTAATGTCTGAAGCAATTCCAGGAGTGGGAGCTGAAGAAAACAGAAAAAAACTATTTAATCAACAATGTCTTTTCCCTGTGCAATAAAAACTTGCTAAGGAACAGAACTCTTAGTGGCGCCGTTTCTTATTTCCCTGCACTGCCTCAGAAAAGACTCTAGTGTGCAGTACGAAGCAGAAGAAGCTGCATGGCTCCTACGAGGAAGACATAAAGCTTTTGTTTTCTTGACCTACTGAACACAACATGAACCCAGCGCTCCATTAGCCTTTGGTCAGGCAATTCACAAAATATTCCTGTCCAGCCCTGGTAACACTGACACATGAATCTCTGCCTCATGGTTTCAATACTGTCCAGGCTGGGTTCACCAGTCACCTGGAACCTGGGGCCCTTCTCTGAGTGATGGGTTCGGATCTTAAAATTAGTGGGTGACAAATGGAGGTAAGCAGAAGAGTCGCTGTTTTTGCGGATGCATCTTCCGTTCTTCTTGCACAGGACTTTGCTACAGAGTTTGGCTGCTGAGGTCACGTTAATGACATAATGTCCTAAGGGTCCATCAACATACCTTTTCACAGTTGAACAGCTCTCCTGTAGATAATAAAAGACCATGACACATTTCTCAGTAGCTAGCATTATGTCCAAATTTATTACATCTAAGAAGATGCCAGTACAAAACCATTCTTGGCTAAAGTAACCTGTTGAGATAAATCTTGCTGGATTTACATACTGGAGTATGTATCTCAGTCTGTTGAGTTTAAGTGAGCTTACTCCCACGGGTAAGATTAGGAAAATATTGACCTTTACTATATTGTAGAAAGAAACAGTATTAGACTAGGGAGGAGTCCTAGTAAAAAGAAAGAGTTTATATGCTAATCTGAGACTAAGGTAGTACTGAGCCATCATCTTCAGTCACTGGTTGATGACATCAACAAAGAATCTAATTCCTTAAGGAGAGATTTCTGGTAACTGCAGTCAAGGATCAGTGCATGGAAATAATAGGTTTTAAAGCACATATTTAGTCACTGCTTTGGTCCTGATCTCTCCAACTCCTTCAGTTTACAAGTTTAGCACATCATTATTGGAAACCAGCACAGAAGCTGTTGCAATTGCAGCTAGAAAGTTCCAGTTCAGGTTTCCCTCTTCCTCTGCCCAAGTCAGCGGTGCTTTGCCAGAGATTTCAAGAGGAGGAGAGCAGTCTGCATGAAAAGCAGAGTGGGCACCAAAGTCCAGGTTTAGGGATGGGGTCTAGCCTGCTGTGCCTCCTGTGAAAGCCCAGTACAGCCTCCTGCTTCCTCCATCACTTCAAGAAGGATTATTTGTCAAAGCCTGAAGAACTTAGGAGAAGAAACCAGGCTTTTTCTTCTGGTAACGTTATCTTCCATGTGTCATTTCAACACTAGTGATCAGAGAAAATCTCCAGACTCCATTCCTCGTCTGTGGATCTCTACAAACTGCAATAGCTGCAAAGTAGAACACTGTAAACCAGGCTGTTCTTGTATTTATATGTTGTTGCTTCAAAACATGTCTTTCATCTAACCTGGACTCATTATTCCATGATACTACAAAAGACTTGCCCAAAGCAATGTGCAGCAATGGGACTTCTCAGCCTAATGAAAGAATAGAACTATCAAGACCTGAAGGTAGTGCTGAGCCATCATCTTCAGTCACTGGTTGATGACATCAATAAAGATAGGTGCTATGGAGGGTGTGGTGTCACAGAAGAGGTATTAAGTTGGTTTCTAAATACTAATAAACTGATATGACCTACCTTTGAGCTGGCATATTGCATACTTCCCCAGAGAACAACTCCAGCTGCTCCCAAAGCTGCACTTTCACCAATGGTATTGACCAGATCTACCTGAAAAAGAAGGCCAAAACCAGACATCAGAAAACCAAAGATATAAAAATGAAAGTAAAAAAGCACTAGGATATGGGCATCACTTTTTTTTTTTTTTTCCCCCATCAGTCCTGCACAGGAGACATCAGTCCTGCACAATAAAATCACTATTTAGTTTAGAAAGCTCTTTTGTGTGTTTCCATAGGTTTGAATAGGTTGCATTCATGAGTGTGACTACAAAATGATGAAATGATTATGATTAATTCACAAGAGGTCTTCCAACCAAACTAGTGGAATAAGAATTGAATGATCTATTTTATCTACTAGTCTTTGAATGATTACCATACCTATGTAGGCATCATTTTTGGCAAGTGATGATAAGCATGACCACACATCACTGGATCACCCTTATGGTGTCTAATTGCAGCTGATAGACTTTAGGCAGGGGTCTAACTTGTGCTGCTTTAGCCATGCCAATACAGCTAGAGAGCTGCTGTTCCTACCAGCATGAATGCCATTATTCCAGGAAACATAGAAGGTTGGACTAGATGATCCTGGAGGTCTTTTCCAACCTGAATGATTCTATGATAGTTTTGAAAAACTAGTGTCTCCCAGTGCTACACAGTGACAAATGGGAAAAAAAAAAAGAAAGAAATATTTGCATACTGCCTTAACCGTGTCCACTTTTAGAGCTGCACCAATGAGCAGCTGATCTGTAGTGATACCAGTAATGCAGCTCTACCACAGCACAGACTGTGTGTAGAAGAGTCACTGATGTCTTGCCAAAAACATAGCAACATACCTTGCAAGTGTCTTAAAATCATTCCCTGAGACTGTGAATATTGTGTCTAGAGAAATGCAACTAAATCTTAGAAAATATGAAGTGTCTTCTTCCACCCTCAAATTTCAAGGCATCATGGGTTACATCTAAAACCATTTCTGTCCGCAATAACCGGTTAAAAAGTAATTCCTGATCAGTGTTTGCAGTGACAGATATTACCATGTCTCTTGATTTGATGAAGAAATAGCAAATTCCTTTTCAAAGTTAGTGTTGGTCTTTGATACAGTCTTTTCACAAGAAAACAATTGAAAACACCAGCCAAATTATCACAGTGTGGTTGTGGCACTTTAGAAATGCAGAATGATAAAGTGGAAGAACCATGTTATTACTAATTACTACGAAATACTTTATTTCACTGTGTGAGTCAGCTTGTTGATCTATCAATGCTGCTGATTTATCAATGCTGCTGATTTATCAATGCATACTATTGACTCCTTAGTAGGAATCCCCATTCCTAAATATTTATGGCCTGAGAGATATAAAAGAAGGCACAAATAAATGCCTTGGGAAAGGAAGAATCTGATGAAGAGCTGAAGACAGAGAAGTCAGAGTGAGCAGTGACTTTGACCCTTAACTAAAGGTTGGACAAAACTACAGGAAAGCCTATAGAAGTCGGAAAGAGTAGACCTGGCCTCCAGTGTAGGGTTCAGAGTGATATAAAGTATAATTGGTCTTGCCTGAAGTTCATGTTGCTGCTGATCATCCAAGTGTCTTTTAGAGAATGTCATTACTCTTAGAAGTATATAGTCTGGTGCTAGTTTGGGCTGCAGGTGTTACTTTCATGTTACTTTCATAGGGTTTTTTTCCCTATAGGAATTAATTGATCAGTATAAAAAAAAAACAAACAACCAAGTGTAAAATACAGCCTGACCTCTCAGTAATGAGGGTTATCAGGCTTTCCTCATCTGCAAAGCATTTTATGAAGATTATCTAGATACAAAGGCTGGACTGTGATTCTACTTTAGCCACATGATGGTTGAGGGATTTATCATCAACACAGTTCAGATCTCATTAATAAATTAATGAAACCGTTTCAGACAGCAAAAGTAAATATTCAATAGATATTTAACATAGCTGGATGAACTAAGACCTGACTAAACCCTGAAATTAAGATTTTGTAGGTAGTATGCTTTATGAGTTAGGGTGCTTGACCAGGAGTCAGTAGATCCAGTTTTTATTGCCTCATACGCCACATCTGTCTTTTGTTAGTTTTAAAAATTGTTTAGAATCAAATCCATAAAGGTATTTCAGCACTTCATGTCCAATTCATATGGATATGAAATAACCAAAACCAAGAGAATAACCCTTAAATTTCACCTAGTCCTCTGGGTGTGTGAAGTCCACTTATGATTTCACAACTGAAGTTCCCGAGGCACCTACACTTCCACTTTCCCACACACTTAGAATCACTACCTTGCTAATGGTGGGAAACTCAGCACTTTTCTCAGGCTAAGGCCAAAATCTGACATTTGATTGGAAGGTATTTTCCTAGGGGTGCTTAAAGGACTCTTATAGCACCTGTACAGGTGTTGGATGCTGGTGAAAACAGCAGCTCACTGCAAAAAAAAATTGTATGGGACTTCTTTGAAACACTCTCTTTCCACCTTATATTTCCTTTTCATATTCTTTAAAACAAAGGTCAAGTGTAACAGTCCTCCCCAGGAGGAAAGAGATTTAGAAAGACATGGGCTGAATTCTCTCTCCTCACATGCTTAAAAGATGCATCATCTCCAGCTAACCCTCCATCAGGGGTTATCTTCACCGTGAGGTTAAGGATGTTTAGAGGGGTGCCATTTCTCTTACTGGTGCCATGTCTTACTTTGCACCAGTTCAATGAAGGTTCAAAGGAGAGCAAGAGAAACAAGTAGGAACCTGACTACATCTTATGATTAATTCAGCTTAGTAATTAGGTAACCTGCCCACAAGGAAAGAAGTAAGGTTTCTGACTGTCATTTCTAGGCATAGTTACATCTTTTACTAATGACAGACTCATGTTCAGTGCCTCAAAAGCCATCAGCACAGAAGGGCTCTTTCCTGAATAACCTATGAACAGGAGGTTGCATCCTCTCTTTTATTTTTGCTCTCTTTGTACACTTGGGGTTTTTTTTTGTCTGGTGATTCCCTAACTCTTTCCTGCCTCTCATAATGGCTGAGAGTGGAAAATCAGGAGCAAAGATAAGGAAGTGCCTTCATGAATAGTGAGTGAAGCACATCAGCTCCACCAGAGGCCTCAGACACAGCAGTCCTGTTTTCAGGACTGAACCTAGCACCACCACTTCTCACACAGCACAGCTTAGCATTAAGTGGGGGCTCACTGGAATGGCTCTTCCATGTGAGTGTAAAAGTACCTTATATGTAAGAAAACATGCAAGTTTAAAAAAATTTAGATATAATTTTAAATATTAGCATCTTGGCATTTGTCCATGTGGAGAATCCTGTTTTACTCTTTGTATTAGACCCTCATTGATTCATGTTAGAGGACTGTCTTGAAGAGGCAACTTTATGGGTCAGCTGCCAGTTAGGGGTCTGGTATTTCTCCAAATGATAAACAAGTCAACAAAGCCTCTTCCCTTCTGATGGTCATTCTCGTGCAAGCTTTTGGGGGCAGTGGGCAACAACCAAAAATCCTCAAGATTATGCTGGGCTATCTCTGAGTGGATAGCTGCTTTAACAGGAAGGAGGAGGCTCCAGTTTCTATCAGTGCTTCTCCATATTTTGATCAGCGAAGCATTAGACACTAAGAAAATAGGAGGTGAGCTAAGCCATTTCAGTTTTGGAGCTTAAGAGTCAGGACAGTCAGTTCTAGTTACATGTTGAGCAAAGAAAAATAAGTACATCTGTAAAGTTTCCTTTAAATTTTGAACAGTCTTAGTTACAGACATGTTTTTTCAGTACGCAGGAATGGTAGTGCAAGTCTGGCATGGTTGTGGGAATGGTGTCTATTCACCTGCAGACCTGATCATCAGAGAAGGCTATCTGTAGGTGAACAAGAGAATTGTTATCCATTATTCATTACTTGCTAGTTGTCATCCTGCTTTATTAATTACTTCAGCCATCTAGTCAGGAAGAACAGATGCTACCATGTAACCTCCTTCTCCCACATGCTTAGTAGTGAATTGTCAAGGCTGTTGCTCTCTAAATACCCTACAGATGGCAAACTGCTTATACGCATTTCTAGCAAATACAGAAACCTTCCATAATGATTTGGATCCCAATTCAGAATTTAGAAATTGTTTCCAAGAAACAAAGCATAATAAATGTCTCAGATAGCTTATGGACAACTCACCTGATTTCCAGGTGCAGTCAGGGTGAAAGGTACAGCACACATAGCTACAGCATCCATCTGGGACCTCAGTCTTTTGTCTTTCTGAAGGGCTGCTAGACCTCCCTCAGTGACTAACTCACAACCATTCTTTCTGTTTTCTTCTGCTGTGATATTTACTGTATTTTTCATACTGTGTACAAAAGGGCTTACACACAAGGCTTGACTGTGTCAGCAATTATTTCTGTTGGACCAGAATGTCACAGCTCTTGCACAGCTTGATGGAGAAGGACAGAGGTTCTCCTGGCTGAGTCCCTATCAGAGCTCAGGTATCCCAGGTATCCTGGTATCCTGCTATCCCAGTTTTTCTACGGTCATTTAACCTGGATGCCATTGTACTACACTGGCTCCTTTTCTTGTCACATTCATGCATATTGTTGCTGAAGCTTGGAGGTTTCATGACTTGTTTGTAGGTTTGTGAGCATCACTTAAGGGCATGTCATGGGTCAAATGTACAGTTCCAGTCTAGTCTAAAATCTGAATACACAAAACTGTATTTAATATATCTTGGTGGCTTCAGGGCTATGAAGGAAACAAGAACATTACTTTCCTGATCATTCCTGTTTAGAGTTTTCTTAAGTGCAACTCTGCAAGTTCCTGGCAGTCCCCAAGCTGTTTGTACAGATGATGTGTATAGTTTGGGAGACACTTCAAGCCCTGTCCCCATGCCTGCCTGCAGAACCATGTACTGTCCTTTTCAGAAAATATGTAGTGGAGCATAACTCAAAGATCTTTCTCTGGCTATGCAGGGATCTTCCCTGGCCACAGAGTTGTAAAGTGATTTTTAAAGTATCCAAAAGTAAATGGCTACAAGCAATTGAAAAACATGCCAGTGAGTTAAAGAATGCAACTCAAGAGGAACATCACTCCAAATTACCACTGTACTGTTCAGAAAATAGCATAAGGTTAAACAGTAACTTTATACCACACAGATTTTGAACTTGTGTGTAACATGTTAGTTTTTTTCGCATTATAGTGTTTTTAGCTTTCAGTAATGTTTTTATACCGATCAAGGGACAAATTTGTATTATAAAAATGTATTATTACAGCTTGCATTTGAAGAATGCTCATTTATTTCACAGCCTGAGTTCTTCAGTGAAGCTGTTCTGGATGAAATTCTGCCTGTACCAACCCCAGTGGCTCCTTGCCTCCACTAGGACCCAGCCTTGCCTATTTGCCCACAATTTCTAAGTTAGCTAGGACCTGCAGTTTCCACATCACATAGGAAACAGCTCCAGAGAGTCCCTGGTTGCTAAAAACGAGGCAGAATGAATTCTTAATTGCTTCTATGTACCCTTTTCTTCCTGGGGGCAGCCTGAAACACTCCTCAGACTGTCGGGGCTTTACTGCACATCCCCAGCTCCAGCGCCAGGCTGAAGCCACATGCAGCCTGTGGTTTGCTGGACTGACCATTGCCTTTTCCCTTGCCCCTTCTCTCCCTTCTGCTGTTCTGGTATGAGTCAAGAACTTGTCTCTGGCGGCAGCAGAAGCGAGCTCTCATGCATCTCTCCATAAACTAAAAGGAAGGAACATCCTCAGATACCCTTATCTGTCAAGAGGTTGTTTCCATGAGCTCCCTGCCCCAGATTTCCTCCCCACTCATGGAACTGATAGTGATCAAGTAAAACTTGCAGCACATGGGACAACTACTAGAGAAATCAATATGCATCTGTGCCTCTCTATTATGAAACATGCCTCTCTATGTGCATAAACAAAGTCAGAGCACAACTGTCACTACATATCCAGAAAGTCTAGGATCTGTACACATATTTTTATCAACAATGTTGTGGCTATTGTATATTTACAATACTTGATTATTGGCTGAAGGAATATTGCATGACTCAAAAACTCAGTTGCTTTATTAAAAGGACTCCACAGTGTTAGCACCAAATTTTGAATCATGAAGATATTTGAATATGTTATACCTCTGAAAAGAGAGATGGCCAATGCTCATCATGCAGGAGTTAGGAACTCCAGGCTAGACTAGTTTACTTGACTAGTTTATTTCTATACTGAATGGATTTACATTTGGATAAAGAAACAAAAAAGCCCTGAGGCTCCTTTCTCATGAAAGTTTATCTTTCCATTACACTAATTAGTTTTAAACTTCAAGAAAATTTGTCAAGTTCATTTCACAAGCTGTCCTGAAGAATTAAATTATCAGAATGAATTACTTCCTTAAGGAAATGATTTCTTTGTACTTTCTTTCTAAATGGTCCTCATTAAAAACATACAATGTTATCCTACAGAAGTGGATAAAAACACTGCAATATTAACTCTTGAAAGCTGTAGAGTTTTGTGCTGTGACTAGAGTAATTCCTTTCAGAGGGGCTGCCTTAAATATGAAAAACAAATGCATAAGCGCTTTTAGACAGGGAAAACCTTTAGAAAGTATTTTTTCTAAGACACTGTTTCTAATCTCTAAATTTCCAAAGAAGTCTGTCTGCTTACCTCTGTTAGAACATGAAAAGTATAGGCATAAAATGGTCTGGAGTAAACAAACACAGGCAAAACGTAGTCTTTTCTAGCAATTGAGGCAACACGTATTGCCTCCTTAACCCGATAGTGAACAAATTTTAGTGCATTTGGACTGGACTTCAGTATATAATCCAGGTATATAGAAGGGTAGAGAGCAGTGCTTTCCTTCCACAGCCAAAGCAGAAGGTCATTGCGGGAAGACTCAATGGGTGGGCATTTCCCCGTGTAAGTTTGGGGGTGTTCTTTGTAATCATAATTGTAGCAGTCTGGGTAAAGATAGTAACCCCACAAACCGTTTGGTCTCATATGCTCAGCCAGTAGGATAGTGTTGTTCATAAAACTCCTGCCAGCATTTTCAAATTCCTCTTTAGCCACTTTCCTTATTTTGTCCTCTGACCACTGAGGATGTCGTCTCCTAACCATCTCAAGAGATTTATTTCTATAAATGCTTTTATTGCCCCAGTTCCTATCCCACTGAGGCCTCCAGTTTTCCCAGTCAATGACTGCAAGTCCCTGAAATTTCTTCATGGGTATGCAATAGTCAATGTCAGACTTAGCTTTATTAAGGTGTTTGAGAAGACTTTCGTTCTGGGGCACCCCTCCATTGACAGGATCTCCATTATCTGAGTAGTAGGGATAGTATCCCAAATGAGTGTGATAGAAGATTGTCACATTGGATCCACTCAAAGTCTCATTGGTGTTGGACGCAATGTCAAAAACACTAAGATCCAGGTCCACTTTGTACCGCAGCCTGCACTGCTCGGTCGGCGCATTCCAAACAACCACGAAAGGCTTGTGCAGAACCAGAGGGGCCCGTGCCGGCTTTGGCAGCTGAGCATCAACCATAGTAAGCAGCACTGTCACTGCTAGTCGTTTGACCCAAACATCCATGGCACGTTTTTTTCTGGGGAATTGTTACAATGTTTCCTTGAAAATAAAAATGAGAGAAAATATGTTAGAAGGGCAGTAGCCACCCTGGAGACAGATAGGGTGTCAAAAGGATGTCTTTTGGTTTTATTTGCTTTGGTTAACATCATACCCATTTCGAACAGAGAAAAGTGCCAAACTGTGATCTTGTAAAAGTGAAGTCTAATTTCAAATGCTTTGAAAGACTTGTTGGTAGACTTTGCTGTCCAGAAGTGTGTTCTGATGCTCAGCTTTTTTTGCTTTGCTTCTCATTCTGGCACCTCCCACAGTTGATATAGACCTTTCCTTAACACTTATTTGCTCCCTGATGTCTACAAAAAATGTATTAATAAAAGAATAACTTAAGAGAGAAAAAGATACCAGTTGCCTCACATAGATTAATCAAGAGAACTGAGAAACACTGCAATTTTCAGCATATCTGAAAAAGAATGTATTGTTATCTGTCTCTGAATTTAATTTTCATTTTCTAAATGAATATATACAAGAGTGATAATCAATCTGCAGGCTAGAAGGCTGATACTATTAATGACAATGATTTTAGCTACATATTATACTGGAAGCAAATTAAATATCAGTATGTTAAAGAAAATAAATTATGTTAAGCAGATCTGAACTAGCTAGAGAAGCATGTTCTATCTTTGAAAAAGGGACCTCGTCTGTAGAAGTGGGGGTTTATTAGTATTAATTTCTCCACTCAGGTTCTGCTGCTTTCCCTGACAGTCACACTGGTTTGGGGACCACTAGTACTCTGGGAGCTGCCAGACCTGCAGGGCTGCTGGCACACCAGGCACTCACACCCCCACTTTGCACCCCATGGGGCAGCTGTTCACCCACTGCCTGCAATCAGCTGCCCCAGAATCTGCCCCTGCTCATATCTCTTCCCCAAGAAGCACAGATCATCTCTGTCCTGGGTTTGTCATTCAGGTGTCTTTGCTGGATTACCTATTATTGGTGCTGATGAGCAAACACTACACAGTGAGGTCCAGCTTGAATTGAGAGATCATAAAAATTGTTTGCTCTTATGAATATTACTGTATCTATAGCATGACATGGTTTATCCTCTCAGTTGTTATCTTCTATCATCTATCATTCTATTTCTATCTTCTATCAGGCATGTGTCAAGTTTCTCCATTTTAGTCACATGTTAAATTACTGCAATCACTGCCTGCATTGCAGGTTCAATTCTCATGCACAAGCCATGTGAATTTGAAATGTCCTGAAACTGGATATTTCTCTATTTTTACATCCATTTTTAATGATTCCTTTCCTTGCCTGTTAAGTCAGACCCAAGTTATCCTATCATAGTTAGCCTCACTTCTCTTGTCCCTAATATTTTCTTACTTAGTATCAGTTAATCACTTAACTCCTTTCCTAGACAAGAAGAACTCTTCACATCTACCCATCCATTAGCTCACAGCTGGGATCCCTAGGTTTCTTGCTTTCCAAACCAGTATAGTCAACACACCACTCTAAATACTAGGTTTTGTATTACTCCTGGGATATTACCTTTCAATGTGCAATGGGATGCCAAATCTTCAGGAAGGCTGCAGGTACTCCTCTCCAAATCTCCCATCAGACTTATTAAAGAAAAAGAATTTTCCACTGCTTGAAAATTTGCTGGTTCTCATAAGTGATATAACCCAGGATTTCTCCTGATTCATTTGTCCTTCCTTGCCATTCTTCCATCCTCTGGGTTTGATGGTTCTGTTCCTATCTGCCACTGCTCTCCTAATCTTCTGCCTTTCCCTTAAGTCTGTACTTTGTCTTTTTATTTCCTACAGAACAGCCTTTCTCTCCTCTATCCCTAGTCTTGTGCTCTTCTGTCTTCAGTCCCAGAAAAGCATTGAGACTCCTTGACCTGTGCTCTGGAAAAAAAGCACCTTCCCAAGAGGAGGGGGAAGGCAATTAGCATTAAGCAATGGCTAGGGGCAGTGAGCAAAGAGCAGGACTACAAGAAACCACAACACAGGACTCCCCAGGAGCAAGCCCTCATTAGCAAGCTAGAGATTTATGCTCCTGTTGTTTCCTCATCCACTCTCTGGCTGCTTGCTTTCCATGCCTTAATATAGATTTAGCACCCAAGTTTTAAAACTTTGCTCACAATCCTTTAGATCCTGGAAAGGATAACATCCTTGAGTGAAATGGGCTGTTGCTACAGTCCATCAAGCTGGTACTATGTACAGGCGTGCCCACTGGAAAAGGATGCCAGGTTATTTTCCACTGATCTGCTGGGAGGAAGACTTATGCTTGTGTTGTGCTGGTTCAGCCATCATCATTTTATGCTGCCATCAGTTGCCTGATCACACAGGCCAACACTGAACTCAGCAACATCCCCTCAGAAGTCTTCTTTCAAACAATCCTGCCATACGCTCCTGTGGGCCCAGCTCCTCTGCTGCCCACTGTGGTGCCAACATCACCTGCTGGACACAATGGGCAGAGATGGCTCCTTCAGTGGCCCTTCACATGGAAGGACACCACTGAGAGAGCTCAGTAAGATGCAACCAGCCCAACAGAAGCCACACCCAACAGGAAGCTCCTCCAATTAATTCACTCCTGGTTAAAGTAGCCTTGGCCTTGCCCGCCACCCCAGCCGTGACCACCTGGGTGAGGGCAGAGCCACAGAGACACAGGTGGGCCACGTTCTACCTCTGGAACATGAAGCCAGTGGGGAAAACAAAACATTCTGCTGGGTTGTGACTCATTCACAGGCCAACTCGAACTTGGGTCCCACAACTCAGGCCCCAGCACTTCAGCTTGTAACTGGTATATTTTCCTTTGTTTTCCTGCAGAGTTTTGCATAATCATCTAAGTAATGTCATAGGCTGGGAAAAAAACAAACAAACAAAAAGCCACAAAAAATGCTTTTCCTTTCCTGTTTCATACAAACTCATGAATGCATCACAGTACTTTGCACTGCTTTGACGCAGCAAACTGACTTAGTATGTTTGTGTTTTTTCATGAGTTGGACTGGATTGCTTTGCAGTACATGAGAACAAGCCGACAATATAAGAAACTATTTTCTCAAAAACTTAGAGCTCTGATGAAATGAGTAGAGCACCAGGAGAGAAAGAAAAGACCTTTAGTGAACTTCTGTGTAAAAAAAAAGATCTGGGAAAAGATCCCGGGTGCCTATTCCCACAATCTAAATGCTGATGTTTTTCAGCCTTGTGTTACTATGTACATATAATTAGATCATTTTGTTGGGTATTAATGACAATACAGTACAGTTCTTCTCTAGATCTGACAGCCCTAGGCATTATGACATTGTAGATACTAAATTGTAACAAAGATAGGCTAGGAAATAATAGTGCAGGGTATTTTTAAGTTATATTTTTACTTCCTGGCCAATTCTTATTACTGTCCCTGAGAAGGCTTTAAAACACAGAATCACAGAGTGGTTGAGTTTGGCAGGGACGTCTCAACACCATCTGGTCCAACCCCTTGCTCAAGGAAGATCACCTACAGCCAGTCACTCAGGACCGTGTGCAAAACACCACAAGGGACAAAGTGAAAATTTTTCTCTCGGAACATGTTGAATAATTCTCGAGGGTCTTTTGACTGGATTGATGAAATCTTCTTTGAAGTTGTGAAGAAATCTGGACACCTTGTGCAACTGTAGACATGCAGATGTCGGCATCGGAAAGCTGAATCTCACAGAAAAAAGGCAGGAATCTCTCTAATCCTGTTCAGCTGTTTAGAAGTTAGGGGTCTGCACAAGGACAGTCATTCTGTGTCCTCCAGTGAATACTGGACACCTCCCAGAGTTACTATAAATTCATTATTTAAAGCTATATGGAATTAGTCATCCAGCTATCTATGTTAACCTAGAAAAGGAGGTGATAAGTGCCTAGGTAACATGCCTACCTTTTAGATGGCTAAAGCATCTCATTGCAAAACATCTCAGTTTTTCTGCTACTTTCTATTACACAGGAGACATTCCTATATACATAGTTCCTTAAAGGGGAGGCAATTCCAAAAAATTGTCCTTTGAAAAAGGTCCAATACAGTTGCATTAATCTGCAATTAATTCTGATGTTATTTGCACATGGGAATTCAATTACAGATTCTTCCTTTTTCTTTAAAAAAACATCTAAAGCCAAGTAAAAGAAGTTTTCAAAGAAATAGGTAAGCCTATAGCTCTGAAAGAGGGGAAAATAAATTATCTGTTGTTTCACAAATGCACAAAAGAACCTCTAAACAAGAACAAAACCTCTTTTACTACAATTTACACTGCTCTATCTTTGGACTATGGCCTTTTTAGTTTCATGCATAGGCACTAATTGGACTGTTTTAATCCCTGCTTTTAATGAGCAGACACTAACCATTCTTCCTTGAAGCTCATTATCAACCTTGATTCAAATTCTCCCGTTTTTCTGATTCAATGACATATTATCATGGTTAATTTAACTTAGCAAACATGCACATAGCTTTCTGAGGCACTACAGTGTATTCAGAGCAGAATCTGTTCTCAGTGTTTCTGCTCTATATTCTAAAAACAAAAATTAATTCTTCATAAGTGAAAGAAGTGAGGCCTGATCACAAATCCATTGAAGCTGATGAGATATTTTTTTTTGTATTCAGGAAACCTTGGATCATGTTCTTACTGCACAAAATAACATGGAGTTTTCTATGTGCATCAGATTCTGCTATGGAGCTTAGGATGAAGTGGTTTATGGCTGGATTTCAATATATCTTTTGATAAGTGTGGTGAAATTTGCTATTTCCTAAACAGAAAAAAACTAAGTTCATTTCTGCATGTTCCTTCCATCCTTTTAGTAGAAATAAAGAGGAAAATGTTTGCTGTTCCTAAGCAAATGCTGTTAGCTCAGTCCAACCTTTATTTCAACTGTGTTTATTGGTCATAATTCCACTATATTTCCATTTCCAAATAGCTGATGACAGCCTAACTAGACATCTTAACTGCACACTTTGATTCCAAAATAAAAAGCTCAGAATTAGTAAAAATAAAGACTCTCACCCTAAAGAAACCTATTTGCCCAGCCTGTGTTCCAGTACCATTCAATGGTGTTCTCCAGACGGCCAGTTTTGCTTCTCCGCTGTTTTTTATTGATTACCCCAGTGTTCTTTGCACTGTAGTACATGATGTTACAGCTGGTACTTTTGATTATGATTCATATGTTGGTCATATAGCCAGCCAACGCAACTTCTTAATGGCCAGAAAATGCATCCTCTCACTTTATATTCATCCATATGCTGACTTTTCAAGGAAGTATAATCTATACGTTTAGCTATAATACCATTCTGTGTTTTAATCTTCTGCTGAGTTTAATTGTCCTTGATGCCCAAGGTTTATAATCTCTTCTGGATGAACAGCTCATTTGTATGGACATATTCACTATTCAGATTTGTCTTGCAGGAGTGGTGTATTTTAAGTGTATTGACTACCTATGCAGTTTAATGTCAATGGGGAACAAGATAAGAAGAATCATTCTTCAATCAAACAAGCATTTCATAAAACTTAAAAATCTTTCACTGTATACTTCAGTTAACAGTTAATGTTCTGGAGTTTTCGTTATCATTCTTTACCTGTCAGTTAAGGATATCTATGTCATTTTTTTAGTCATTTTGAAGAAATCGGTGTAATTCTCCAGAGCTGTAATGGCAAAGTATGACATAAGGGGAAAGAGATTTTAAGCAGAAGTTGCAGCAAAGCACAGAGAATATGTCGATTTAGACCTAATTTCAAGTAGGATTAAAAAATATGGTTTAGCCGACATTTCAATCTTTCTGAAATATCATAAAGATTATCTTAAAAAATAAATCACATTATAATTCTTAACATCTGGAAGCCTGTATCCTATGACTAAGTTGGGCTTATCTCTCTCTTTCAGTTCAGACAGGGAAGGAAAAGCTACACTCTCAGTTTCAAGGCTATTGAAATATATGCAATGTCATGTGCAGTAGGAAAGTAAGAACTCACAGACGTGGTTTTCTCTGTGAAGTATGGGTTAGGCTGCACACTTTTCATTGAACTCCACAATTATTTTGGAATTCAGAAACCTACTTTGAAAAAAGACTTTCAACAGTAACAGTAAATTCAGATTTCCTCATTAAACAGTGTCTGACTAACATAATCTAAAATCCAAAATAGGAAAGAGGTACAGTTAAACCACAGAGGAAAGATGATTTTTCCAACAGAAAATAGTCATGCTTTGTAGCCTAATCTAGATTTGCAACAATTTACCAAGCTTGCTTTCAGTATCTCATATGCATTATTGACTCCTGTCTTGCAACTGCTGAGTATAGCGCTGTACTTTCATTGTAGGCAGACATTCATTTTAACTAGTATTTCTCATATCTGTAGGGAAGCATTTTGCTTGGAAAAGAAATCAAATATGACGGCACTTAGAAAGGAAAATAATGTAACTGGATTGTTTGCATTCCAATGAGGAATGTGCAAAATTGGCAGCTGAAAGCAATGTCCTTTTTTGAACACAGGCTGACAACATTTGGGGTAGAAATTAGGCATTTCCTGTTTAGCTTTATTGTTTCTGTTATGTGCAGCTCTGTCACGCCTTAAATTGAGAGAAAGGACTTCAAGGAAGCATGAGAATGAAAAAGAACTGGCATTGAAAAGATATTTTTCTCATGGAACCCATAATTCTTCTCTTCTATTAAAAATAATCATTTTAGTACTTCATGTGTCCTAGTCTATCCTAGTCTACCTGTAATGTCTTTGTCAGATAGTTGTTAGAGGCCAAGATCTTACATCATTACACGCATTGTTCCTCATGTCAAGTCACCACATTTGTACCAACAAGACTCAGAGCTACTTGGTGCTATAAATAAATGGTGATGGTGTTTCACCCCACCCTTGGCTGTAGGATTGGTTTCATAGAAGTACAAATCACTCCTTAAAAAACTTTCACCCCAGTATAAACCTCAGTAAAACCAGGAGTCTTCTAACATTTCAGTTCCAGTTGTAATTTTTGATGCGTGGAATGACCAAGGTTTTAGCTGTGTTTAAAAGCGAGAAACAATGGCACAGGTTATTGAAGGGCAGAAAGGTTGGTCTTCCCCAGGTCATGGTTCTCAGTTCTGTTTGAGTTAAAGGACTGCCCTACCATTTTTATTCACTGCAGATTATTTATGACACTTTGCATACCAGGGAAAGATAAAGTAATATGGTTTAAATATGTCTGTACAATAGAGGGAGATTAAATATATATATGCCACAAACAATATTTCAGTTGCTGAAGGATTGACTAAAAGAAACTGTATAAAATCTAGAGTATAATATAATTTTACATATCTAATATGTGAATTTAGAGTGTATCTAATATATGAAGCATTGATCTATTTTTTTATGAAAAAGTTTGATATATTGTTGTTTTCAATTACATTTCATCTGCTTCTATTGAATTACAAACTGGAGACAAACATATTTTAGAAAGAAAAATATTCTCAATATTTAAAGTTGTAAAGTTTATATTAAAAGTGTAACCTTTTATTTCCAATTTTAATATTTATTTCTTCCTTCTATGCAAAAAATAAAGGGGAAAAAATTAAATTGCATTTTTTTGCCTTCTTAAGGAGCCATATTGATTGTTAGAGCTGTTAAAGCCTTAATTCTCTGAGTAATTAAGTCTAATGTCCTCAGCAGTGTTCAGTACACTGTTCTGGCTCTGGCCTTCGATGGGTGAAAATAAAAGTGCCTACCAACAGCATTCTGAAAAGAAGTTCTTACTATTTTATAGATTTTCCTTTTAATTTATTACTAAATACTTTTAACTGAAGATCATGAACATTAATTGGCACTAACAGAATACATCCTACCTTCTGGCATTTGATTTTAATAGCTTATAAGAATGTATGAATGGGTAATACTGTACAATAAATAATACATGAGTTTACATTGTTGCAAAGCATTTAAAATAGTTTCGCTTCTTTCACATCATCTGCTTAATTCACACATTCATTTTCTGAAAGGTTTATTGTTATTAGAGGCACTTATAAAAGAGAAAATTAAGTTGAATTGATAACACAGAGAATTCCTACAATCATGCCTTGGCTTATTCCTGAGAAAACGTTGTAAGCTAAATTAACTTTAGCTCTCTCGAAGACAAATTCTGCTTTCAGATGGTCTAATTCAAGAAAACTCAATTGAAATTAATTGAGGGGTGTAAATCTGGAAATATTCCAGTTGAATTAATGGAGTTATTAAGCATTTATAATCTTGTGAGAGGAAAAATGTGCCCTTTAGTCAGATAAAATAACCTAATATGTTGGCAAATGCTTAAAACAGTTGTGTATTTCCACTGTAAATCTCTGCTTGCAGCAAATAATTCCTATTCTTTGGATAACACAAAAGGAAATATTACATTTTGGTGAGCAGAAACTCAGGACAATTTGGAAAATATGTGTAAAGCATTTGAGGGGAAATTAACTTCAGACTTTACTTGCATGCCAATGCACAGCTTGCATGGTGTCTATATTGTCTCAAATGAATGAATTAAAAATTTCTCTAGCTCTACAAGTATCCAGCACTTTATATTAACAGAAATCATTAATTAACAGAACTAATTGTCAAACAACTAACTACATCCTCTTTCAGGCTTTTGAGATTATTTTAAAATACCCATTTTGTAGGTGATGGACTGCCTTACTGTGAGTTATCTTGAAACAATTATGCTGAATATTTTCCTTCTAATGAAAGAAGTATATTTTATATATTTCATACGGGATTAAATACACAACCAACATACGATTACCTGCTTTCTAGGTGCAAAATGTTGCATGCACAGCCCAGTGCATTTAAGTATTGAATTGATTAATAAATTTATGAAATACCTTTAAAGTCAAAACATTACTCGTGTTTTTCAGATGTGAATTTTACTCACAGATAGCTTTCAAGATCAGTTTTCTAATTTAAAATTGCTGTTGCAGATTGGAGTGTAAAGCATCAAATAGCTATTTGACAGAAAAAAAAGAGCAAGAAAATACTGTCCAGAATTGACATGCTTTAGAAATCCAAGCAGAATCCTTCCTAACTGGTAGAATATAAGCAGAAGTGAAAACTATGTCTTTACTGATTATTAATTGAGTAAATAACATGGCACTTACCTCTATAAAATCAGTGAACAGCAGAAAACTTTGATGGAACAATTTACAACAGCTGATGTGTTTGTCCCAGGAATGTGCTCTTCCTAATGAGTGGGCTTTTAACTAATGACAAGCTGAGGGCATCTGAAGATAAGGGCAGAATTTAACCTAAACACTCAGTGTGTCATTGCAAAATAAGTTAATAAATTAATTAAAAATTTAGCTGTATTACTTGTAAGCAGTCTGGCTCTTGCTACAATAATTTTGTATCACCTAATTTTATGGCTTGATAACACTGGACTGGTGTTTGAGAATAATTATGTTGTGTTTTTAGAGTTACACACTCTGGACTCAGCAGTGACAGGCATCAACAGCAGGGACAGCTCAGTCAGTGTGGCACAGGGAGAAGCAGGGATGCAAACAATCAAACAAACAAAATAGTTCAGGAAGAGCTGAAGTGGCTGGATGACCAAAGAGTGGTGGTGAACAGAGTTAAATCCAGTTGGTGGCCAGTCACAAGTGGTGTTCCCCAGAGCTCAGTATTGGGGCCAGTTCTATTTAAACTCTTTACCAGTGATCTGGATGAGAAGATCAAGTGCGCTCTCAATAAATTTGCAGGTGACATCAGGTGGGGTAGAAGTATTGATCTGCTTGAGGGTAGGAAGAGTCTACAGAGGGATCCACACAGGCTGGATGGATGGGCCAAGGCCAATGGTATGAGGTTCAACAAAGCCAAGTGATGGGTCCTTCACTTGAGTCACAACAATCTCATGCAACACTACAGGCTTGGGGAAGAGTGACTGAAAAGCTGCCTGGCGGAGAAGGCCCTGGGTATATGAGTCAGCAGTGTGCCCAGGTGGCCAAAAAGGCTGATAGCATCGTGGCTTGTATGAGAAATAGTGTGGCCAGCAGGACAAGGGAAGTGATTGTCTACCTGTACTTGGCACTGGTGAGGCCGCACCTCGAATACTGTGTTCAGTTTTGGGCACCTCACTACAAGAAGGACATTGAGCTGCTGGAGCATGTCCAAAGAAGGGCGACAAAGCTGGTGAAGAAGGGTCTATGTCCTGGTTTGAGAAAACAAGTTCTATGAGGAGCTGCTGAGGGAACTGGAGTTGTTCAGTCTTAAAAAAAGGTATCTGAGGGGAGACACTATTGCTCTCTACAACTACCTAAAAGGAGGTTGTAGCGAGGTGGACGTTGGTCTCTTCTCCCAAGTAACAAGTGATAGGATGAGAGGAAATGGCCTCAAGCTGTGCTATGGAAAGTTTAGATTGGACATTATGAAAAATTTCTTCCCAAAAGGGTTTTCAAGCATTGGAACAGGCTGCCCAAGGAAGTGGTGGAGTCACCATCCCTACCAGTATTTAAAAGGTATGCTTAGGAAAATGGTTTAGAGGTGGGCTTGACAGTGTTAGGCTAATGGTTGGACTTGAAGATCTTATGGGTCTTTTTTTCAGACTAAGTGATTCTACGATTTGGGCATAAATCTCCTTAAAACCTAACCTGTAGTGCTCAGTCTTTGCTATTCCTTGAACATGACATCTACAAGTGGACCGTCAGTTCCTGATCTTGGTGGCTGAGTGCCCTGGGATGGCATGAGTGACCAAAGCAGGGCAGGAGGGACCAGCAATATCACAGGACCCTTACGTGCTTCTCAAAGACGCTTTGAAAATGACTCAGCATGGCCACAGCTTAAACAGCTACATCTTACCTCAACAACCAGTCAAAATGCCATCAGATGTATAGAGATGGATAGAAGACCCTATGTACAGGGACAGTCAAGGGCATTTGTGTATCATAATAGTGCAGACAAGGAGATCAGAAACGCCCACATCCCCATGTGGGAACTGCAAAGTGTAAAAAAAGGAAGCCCTGGATTTCCTCATCTTGTCCAGCATGACTGTTGCCATTTAAGTATTAAATCTGAAATAAATGCAGGAAACAAGTACAGAGAATTATTGGAACAACTACAGACATTTTTGTTGTTGTTGTTGCCACATTTGTCTCCGAATCTGCACAGCTATTTGAATTAAATAGGAAACAAGTAACTCACTGAGCCCTGGAAATAATAAAGGCAAGTTTCCTATGAGCCTGTGTGTCATCCTTGACTGAGCTCCAAACTAAGATTTCCCAAGGTTGAGGCATGTACAGAAGATCTCTCCTGCGCTAGTTCAGCTTGCAGCATGACTCCCTTTTTTTTCTTGCCTTTTACTCAGCAGATTGTTTCCTTCAATGGGTAGAGATGAGCTGGTCTCTGAGACCTTAGCCCCTCCTTAGTGCCTGGCAGGTGTTTGCTGTCAGAGAGGACATGCAATTACATAGACAGACAGACTTGTGTCCATATCTACACACTCTGCAAGGGCTTTAGTATCCTTTCTGCAATGGGAAAGGCTGAAAAAGCTTCTCACTAGTGACTGTTTCCCAACAACTTCAGTAGATATGCTGGAGGGTGCATTTGACAGCTGCCCCAGCCATGGGTCAGACAATGCACCCCTGCCATGCTGCTGAGGTGCCCCTTACCAACCATCCACAGTCCAGCCACTCTGTGCTGCAGTCCTGTGCTTGAGGTTCCCATCCCTGAGTGCACCAAGTGGGCTTACCCCGCTGGCACAGCTTTCCCAGAGCACCTGCCAGGACTCAGCAGCAGCTTATGCAAAACAAAGCACAATGTATTTGCCTAAAATAGAACATAGAACAAAGGGTAAAATTAAATAAACAGCTTTTTGTATTTGGCCTTATATCCATCTTCATTTTTAAGTCAGTGTAAAGGTCTCTTCTGCCCAATTATCTCAGCCTGTAGGCTCAGGAGTGGAGTTCAAACTGACACACATGAAATGTCTCTTTCTCAATGTGATGCTAGCTGCTTCTTCCCCTTGGACAGTGTGGCTAACTCAGGTGCTGCCCACCTCCCCCTTACTACACCCTTGCCCTGCCTGTAAGGGTTAGCTTCCCCTTGGAGCCTTGGCTCTGCGCAGCTCAGCCTTGCCAGCCCTGCAGCAATACTCTCCCCTGCTTTACTTTCATTCTCATTCTGGGTCTCATTTTACTCCACTAAAACATTTTACTTTTTCCTATCCTGCACTCAGGTGGACCAACATGAAGCAAATTGAGGCAAAATTTGTGAGGAATTGATTTCCATTATCTCCTTTCTTCCATCTGATCAAATGCACCATGTGAAGAATAACTTTCCAATTAAATGTTATTAAAAATGTCAGTATGTGAGAGTAAAATATGTACATGCTGTGCACATGTATTTGGTTTATATACATATGTAGGTAAAATCTTTGGTATAGTAAAAAAATAGACCTGAATACACTTAAAGCAGAGATGTAGGGTGGAAAAAAACTCGGATAAACAAGTAGAAAGTATTGCATTTTTTTTGACTGAAGTGGAAAAGAACAACAGATTTGAAGTAAATAGCTGGCACCTACCAAGATACTGCCCATTCCAGGGTTTTACTCAGAACAGCACAGAAAAGTGAATCCTGCAGGATAAACAGGAGACTAAGACAACACAAGAACTTGCTTCTTCGAGGCATGACGAGCCATTCAGACAGCGCTCAGCTGCCAGAGCAAGAGAATTCCCTCCAACCACTGGGGAAAAAAAACCAGCAAGAACAAAAAGCATATGTTCAGGATGATGAAACAGTCCCAAACAATCTAGAATGGAAGAAACAGCTTTGAGAACAAGTAGTTTCATTTTTACAATACTACTTGATGCCAATGCTAATACTTAATAAAAGTTAGTGGGATATTCTAACCCACCACAAGTTTTAGGTTTTCACCTTGCTTTCTACATCTGGGCACTATGGATTCAGACCAACCTGATCTCCTTCTATGACCAGGTGACCCACCTAGTGGATGAGGGCAAGGCGGTTGATGTTGTCTACCTGGACTTCAGTAAGGCATTTGACACCGCCCCCCACAGCGTTCTGTTGAACAAGCTGGTGGCTCACAGCGTAGACAGGTGGACTCTTTGCTGGGTTAAAAACTGGCTGGATGGACGAGCCCAGAGGGTTGTGGCAAATGGAGTTAAATCCAACTGGTGGCCAGTCACAAGCAGGGTCCTCCAGGGCTCAGTTCTGGGGCTGGTCTTGTTTAATATCTTTATCAATGACCTGGATGAGGAGATCGAGTGCTCCATCAGTAAATTTGCAGATGACACAAATTTAAGTGGGAGTGTTGATCTGCTTGAGGGTAGGAAGGCTCTGCAAAGGGATCTGGACAGGCTGGATTGATGGGCTGANATAACATTCTGTCCTGGATCAGAAATGGTGTGACCAGCAGGAGTAAGGAGGTGATTTTGCCCCTGTACTCGGCACTCGTGAGACCGCACCTTGAGTACAGTGTCCAGTTTTGGGTGCTGCAGTATAAGAAGGACATTGAGGTGCTGGAGCAGGTGCAGAGAAGGGCAACAAAGCTGGTGAGGGGTCTGGAGAATATGTCACATGAGGAGCACCTGAGAGAACTGGGATTGTTTAGCTTGGAGAAGAGGAGGCTGAGGGGAGACCTCATTGCCCTCTACAACTACCTAAAAGGAGGCTGTGATGAGGCTGGTGCTGGTCTCTTCTCCCAAGTAACTAATGACAGGATGAGAGGTAGTGGCCTCAAGTTGTGCCAGGGGAGGTTTAGACTGGATATCAGGAAGAGGTTCTTTACTAAAATAGGTGTTAGCTATTGGAACAGGCTGCCCAGGGAAGTGGTGGAGTCACCATCCCTGGAGGTGTTAAAAAAAAAGGGTAGATGTGGCTCTTCGAGACATGGTCTAGGGTTAGGGAGATGTTGGACAAAAATTGGACTAGATGATCCTAGAGGTGTTTTCCAACCTAAATGATTCTATGGTTCTATGATTGCTGCTGTTATTTTTACTTGATATTGCAGTTACATTTGATATTTGAGAAATGGAGATCACAAAGGAGGTACAACAATTGCCATGAGTCAGCAGCTGTCGATTCCTGCCATCTGACAGAGGGATGCTTGTGTGTGTATATATATAATTCTGACAGAAAGGAGGAGAATGATGTCAGGATTTGCAGTTTAATTCCTGCCAAGCTCCCCCTGTGCTGTACAAAGCATCTGCTAAATCTGAAAGCCTGGTGCAGCCATGCTGTGTCTCCCTGAACTCGGGTGGTAGGCAGCTACAACGGGAGCCTTCCCAAGTTCTGCTCCTTCTTCTCAGCAGCCAGACCTCATTCCCAGACACACAGAAAATGTTCTGTGGCACAGAAGGAATGATGAGCTGCAGCAGAAGAGAGAGAACTGTAGGCAGAGACTGGGGGGAGAATAATTCAGAGAGAGACTTTCACTTTGGTTTTATTTGAATTACAGCTGGCACCAAGATCTTTAATGGAAGGATTTTGAGGAAGAAAGCTGCACTCTGCATAGAGCAGTAGTTATTTACAGCTGGAGAAGAAGCTCAGCTGTTCCCAGCGTCTTATTACCCATCCAAAAATAACGATATTTTTATTTCAAAGTTTAATTCCTGATAAATATAATCCAGTCTCCTATGCATCAAGAGAGAAACGCCTCAGGAAATCACAATAAGAATATGGATTGCCACTTGAGTCAAATGTAGTCTGTTCTCAAATACAGAACTGGTTGGGGTTTTTATTGTTTTATTTTTCATATAACTTATGAAATAATTAGAATGTATGTTTCCCTTATTAATTACCAAGTAGCTATTAATATTAATGTCTAAATGCTATAAGAGAAATATGAAGTATTGATACAAATTAAAATCCAGGTTCTATGCCGTGTCACAAACGCATTCCAAACAATAAATTCTTCTAAAAAACATCTTATTAAACAATTAGACTAATACAGCAATTCTATGAAGAATATAAATTTAATAACAAAAAAGCGTTTTAGAAAAAATTAAATTCAACACTTCTTACAGAAAAAGTCCTTATGCTCCATAGCTAGGAAAAAAAGGCTGAGAAAGGATGTGGAAACAATCCAGTATTAGACTGAATTTTAATACTGATTTTTTAAATAAATGTTGTCAAGTTGATTAAACCTGTGGGCTCTGGGCTTCATTTCAAGCCCGTATATGTGTCTGGAACTGAATTCCACTCCTAAGGGTCTATGTTATTTTAGGTTAATGTGAAGTAAGAGGACTTGTGCCCCTGTGGTTAAATTTCCAAGTCATATCATTGCCTAAAGATGCAAACAGGCACGTAACTGACGTTAAGAGCAGCTGAACTGATTTGGCCTTGTAGGACTAAGGGCTTATATCCGTAAAATTATTCAAATATTTAATTCCTGTTTATTGGTGATTTCAGTGCAGTCAGGCACCTAGCTATCTTTAGGCATAAGACTGATAGCACTGAAATAGGTTGGTCGTTTTTCAAAATATTATTATACAGTTATCCGCACTTTAAACCCTTATGTAATTTCATAAATCTATCCCTTCATGGGTTAGAGGGTTAAAGGATTACGTTCCTCTCTTGCATTTCTGAACACATTTAATCATAAATACTGGACATTTGATTTTATGGCTAGATAAAAAAGCACAACTTCCAAATATCTAGCTAACTGTGAGACAAAATAAGCTGCCTCTCCCAGCTTTCTTTTTAGACAGGGAGAAGTTTGAGATGCTGGTATGGGCTGTTAGCTGCCTTTTTATCAATGCTTATCACCAACACCTTTTTGCGGAACAGCACCTCGTTGTGACAGGCTTTCAGTGAAGTTTGGCTGAAGTTAAGGATGCCCAGGTCACCTCTGCCAGAAAAGTGCTTGGCCCCTGTTGCCAGCACTCTGTCTCTGACCCAATGTCATATACACCTCCCTTGAGCTGCAGGACCAAAGACAACCTACCCCACTTATTTTTTTGAGAGGCATTAGACTGTCTGCTGCTGAACTGCCAATGCAACCCACAGATGCCCTACCATATATATATATTGAGAGAGAGATAGGTAGATAGATATCTATATAGAGATAGATATATATAAACTCTTTCCAGTAGGAGTGTCTCTAAATAACATATGTACAACCCCTGTGAGTGACACTTCTGCCAGAGAAGGACAGTGGGTGTGCACAGCTTTAGGGTGAAATAAAGGCCAGACCTGTGAATACCAAGGCAATTACAAATGAGTCAAGACCACTGCAAAATTTGAGCTAGCGATCTCGTTTCGCCAGGAGAAAGATCAGCAATTTAACAGAGTTACAAGAAAATCTTTCAATAACGTTAGAGGTTCTGGCCAAGAAACATCTGGTGTTCCCTCTTAGCCTAATGCAAAACATAAGAAATTAAAGATAAACCCCCTTCACTTTCCTTATGTTTTCTAAGGAACCTAAAATCCATTTAAGATAGAACCACTTACAGCAATGCCTCAACATTTCTGGAAATATTTTATTCTGTGGGTAAATGAAAAAAAGTGTGCACTTTAGTAACATTCTCTAGATGTATCCAGTGGTTTGGTCAATTTTGGTTGTTAGGTATTCTTGCAAGGCGCTCCTGAGAATACACTCAGTATACTAGGCCTTTGCATTTAGATAGCTGAGATCTTACTGTGGCGATGGTTATGTTTGTGATACAAAGACACAATACAAAGATAGAGAATGTGTTTAAAGCTCAAAGTGCGTAAACATTTATAAGCTTATCACACTCAGAACATAGTTTTGGAGAGACAAATGCTTTATTAACAACTCTCACAAAATCAGATCTGTGACTCCCCAACTCTTGGTATATCTATCAAACAGAGAAAAGTCAGGCTGACTCACTGAACATCTTTCCCTGAGGATAAGAGTCACCAGGATGCTGCTGTCTGAAGAGATGCTTTACTCAAAGACCTTTTTCTGTGATATTGCCATTATTTTGGCACTCCTTTAGAAAAACTGTTGTGTATTCACTTTTTTTCTGAATGTAGATGAATTTTTGTTGTCATGCCAGAGGGAGTTGGTAATCTCATCACACATGAAGAGAATAAGTAACAGACCTTTTTCCTGGTTGAACAGAGGAATGAAGCTATATTTAAACTGCAAGGAGGAAGAAATGGAATTTATTGTTCAGCTTCATGCAGAGAGGTGGCTGACTCATAGGCCTCTATGGCTGATGGTACTTTCAAGCAACAGCAGGAGATAAATGAAAAAGGAGAAAAAAAATGTCAATTTACGTTGACTAAAGAGGAAGCTAAAGAACAGCCATGACTTCCCACATACTTCTGCAAGGCAACTTTCTTCTGTTTCTATTGTATAGCCAGAAAGCAGAAGCTGGAGCCTGTGGCAAAATCAAATCTCCATAATTTTCATAGATTTTCTGACATGGTATGAAAACAAGCAAGATTATAGAAAACTCATGAGATCAGGCTATTCCTCTATACTGAAATGGATTTTTCACTTTCATAACAAGTACTTTTGGATGCTAATAAAAAATAGACAGCAATTGAGAAAAAAACTTTTTTGGGGAAAATAAGTCTTTGCTCTATCTATCTATCTGTCTATCTATCTATCTATTTACAGAAATCACAGTCAGAAACTGACTGCTCACAGAATGCACTTCACTCTTTAGACTGTAAACCAGAACTTGTATAAGTGGGGATGGTAACAGTAAAACAGAGATAAAATAAAGTGATTTGTATTTCTGAAACTATTTAGTCCTTCTCTTTGTTGAACAGTCAGGCTCATGAAATGTCCAAAAGTCGTTTGTCAGCTAGTACAAATATGATAAATATAGATATTTGCAGAAGTGTTCACTTTGGTCATGCCCGTTGGCCTTTTAAAAGTTCTTTGTGTGGGAGAAGTGAAAGATTAAAGACTCTAAAAAGTGTTGAAGATGAAACAGGGATGAGGGAACTGTGAACCAGCACCCAGACTCCATAGGCATTGCACACGTTTGTTACACCATGCTAAAACAGAGAGCAAACAGGTGAAGATCATAGAACCCTGCATTTGAAGGGGTGGAGATCCTCAGCAGCCCTGGCACCAAAAAGGCAGCAGCAATCAGTCATGGGGAGAGAGCACTCTCATGCCTCTGACACAAGCTCTTTCTAATAACCACCCTTCTAGTGTATGAGCTTACTTTCTAGCTTCTTTTCCTTCTTTGCATTATGTTTTCTTGATCCTCTCTGCTGTCTGTCTGAATGAGAACCCATCTTAGCCAGATAGATTGCCTTAGTCCTGCTACGTTTAGCTCAGCACAGCAAGCTAAAAATCAGTCCCAAACAATCAGATCTAGTTCTAAAAAAAAAAAAAAAAAAAATGTTTTCCACGAATTGTAGAGAGGAAAATAAGAGAAAAAAGGCAAATGTTTTTCCTGGCCCGAAGAACACAGTTTGGATCATGTGCTCCAAAAGCTACCCAGATACAGAAGCTGTATTTTCCTGGCTCTGTTACTCCTTCCTCCTTCCCTTTCCTACCAGAGGGCTTTGTTTTGCTTTACAAGGAAATATGATTCAACTTTAACCGTGAAACACAAAAGCCACTGTCTCAAATCAACACTTTTCTTTCACAGAAGAGGCACTCATTATGACTTTAAAGACTACCAAATGAGAGAGTTTTTCCTTTAAAAATATGGTATGATATAAAAAATATGATATCAGAAAGTACAATTATTTAGAAGGATGTTGTATTGATGTTTCTAATAAGATTTAGCCCAAATTATATACACTTTTTGGAAAACCTTAACCTTCAGTTTGAAGCTTTTTGTGTTTCCTTTCTCTGTATTAATTTTCTCTTTTTTTGGCATTTTAATAAAAATTATAATGAAATTTTGCTTCTTATATCAATAGAAAAACCAAGAGCCTTGCGACATAACCTCAGACTCAGATTTTTGTGCAAATCAAGGAAGTAGTATAGTCATTTCTATAAATGTGTCTCATCTTTAAGCTAATTTTCATTTTTCAACCACAGGCTTCACATGCATATGGGGAACCCCCATAAGGAAGTGGATTACTTAGGTACTGGAGAAACATCCTGTGTGACTTAGACTGGGACACATCCTTAGGCTTGCAGCCTGCCTAAACAAACTAGGTATGGAGCCATCATACTAGATTGAGTCATGCAAAAGCCTATACTTACATAATTTGAAGTAAACGATACCTTTTGACACCCACTGGTATGGTAATGTGCTTCAGGTGGTGAATAACCTGGTCCCTCCAGAATTAGGGATTACCGTAGGGATGACACCCTATCACCTGGCCAGGCAAAAGCTGGAGCGCGAGTGGAAAATTACGTTGAGTCAATGACTTGCTACATGGTTGGGAGGCAAATTCATGCTCTGTCATCTAGCTACTTGTATCAGGGTTTCTATATTTTGGAAGAGTTCATTGGGCAATAAAACCACTTGAAACCATTTCAGTCACTCACCCTGCTATTCCTAACCATGTGAATAGAAAGAGTTTTGGATTATACTCTCAAATAAAACTCACAAGGCTGCCTGAAAGATGTAGAAACCTATGTGTTTTGACTTTCAGTAGGAATCAGGCACACAATACACTTGAATAAAAGGTTGATTTTTCCACCTTAAATACAGATTAGGATTTCCATGATAAAACACAAAATTACACCTTTTTTCTTAGTAAATTAAAACATATTCTCATTATCTGCTTAACCGGCAATGATGCCCATTCTCAAGTTTGCCCAAAGTTTTCACATCACTAGACACTATTTTTGGGATACTTGAACCCAAAATAAAAGCAGCGAGACCCTCCATGCTGTTTTGCTCCCCTGCACTTCTTTGGCTACCCCACAGAGGAAGCAGCTACTAAATGAGAATGAGGGGAAGCAGAGAGGGGAAGCAACCAGGGAAGCAGGTAGGAGATGTTGCAGTATGGATGGAAGAAGAGGGCAAAGGCCAGGGCATCCAGAGGCACTGGAAGTGGACGAGCAAAGGACGGCTGAGGACAAGGACAGACAACTGCCAAGGGGCTACCTCTTTTGCCATCTCCTGCCACTTCAGTATTTGAATTTCAGTATCAGTCTTCTGATAAAAATATCAGAAGATATTTTTACAGATGAAGTGTTGTACGAAACCGTAAATTGGTTTCTTAATCTTTCAAGTTTTCACCGCTAATAAGGTGACAATAATAATAAACAGCAGTTACCTCTCAAAAGGTCTTCTGCTGAAGTGACTATAAAAATAATATTGTGAATGTTCTGCTTTTTCACTCTTCCTATGCATTTAGCTTAAAAGTTAGTAGTGTTTTGTCTTCTTTTTCTAACTACCACCTTTGTGTACCCAGGAGCAACCTAAAGAAATGCTGGTAGCTGGTAGTTTTCCACCTGATTAATCATTCCTGGCAATGAAGGCTCTCAGATATGTTCTCAGCCACAGAGAGATCTCTGTGCAGATCATCCACATTCAGTACATTTCCTTAGATACAACATTTTGAAATTTGCTAAACAATTATTTTTATGGTGCACAGAAGAAACAGAAACCCACTCAGAGCGCTGTGACTCTGAAGAGCTAGCACTGACAGTACGCACTAGCAGGTCACTTCTGTCACACAAATTAGCAAATATGTCACTGAAGTCATGAGGATGTATCTTACCCTTGTGGAATGGGCCAGCACGATAACCATACGTATTTAAATCACATTTAAACGCTATTTTAAAGGTACTAAGAGGACTTAGCTTCACGCTTTTTATGGGGATTATTTTTTTGTCATTTTTATATTGTTTTCAAAAGAAAATTGCACTTTAAGTTGAGGAAGTGGCACCATCTTGTGGGTGAAAGTGAAAGTGTTTCTTTCTTTAGTAAAGGTAGTTGGTTTTCACTTTCTTCTCATTTATACCCCTCTCAACCCCCCCATCTTTTTGGTTCTCATAACTCTACAGAGTAGTCTTTTGAGTCTAAAAAATAATCATTGTTTCAGAAGACTTTATAGCAGAACTGTGCTCTATTATGCAAAAAGTGCACAATATTTTGGTAACCTACCATGCTACACAGTTTTCTGAAACATTGGCTAATGTCTATGAACGATTTTTGAAAAACACTTTTGAGGTCAGCCCCAGAAAATTTTTTAAAAAAAGGCAAGCTAAAATAATGGCTATATTTGCAGTGTCAATGTCTTCCTCCCAGAAATGAGTAAAAATTGTTCAAATCCACATACAGAGGATTTCAGTTTCTTTGAAAATTGAGACCCGTGCCTTCACTCTGAGAATTATCAAGATACAGATTCATTTTTCTGTCTTTTTTTTTTTTAATATCTCAATTTCTACTTTTAAAGGACTAGTCAGACTTGTCAACAACCTCTCTTTTCTGTGGAGACAGAAAAGACCAAGAATATTGTTGATGATGAAGTGTTACTGGCTTGTTTAATGTGCCATCAGCTGTAAGGTTAAGACTAAAAGATATAGTGCTTGAGCTAGTTTATTTAAAGGCATGATCATAATTACTGCCAGTTATCTCAGTGGGATCCACCTCTCTTTAGATATCACCAGTAGAAATGACTATACCTGAACTGGTCACCAAAGGTCCTTTTAAAGCCACTAGGGAGGTAGTTGCTTTTAAGGTGCCATTCATTTCATCGTATACCAGATATCTGAAATAGATTAGCTGACTCATACCCTTAAAGTGCTTATTTTTCTTCTTTCATTATAAATGGAAAAAGATGTGATTAGCACAGAGCGATCTGTACACAGTCAAATGTATCCCACCCCTTGTGCCTCATATATACGACATTATCAAGATTTTTTGAACCCTGTGGATGATATTTAATTCAGCACTCCAAATGACTTAATACAGCCTATCTTAAATATGGATTTAAAGAACAAGCTCTAAAGATCAAAACTGAATTAAGTGTCATTAAAATAGCTTAATATAGGGCTGTGCATGCTATATCAAAAGGTTGGCATGATCCTTTGTGGTGAACTTCTGAGAGAACTATACATTATAGCACTGGTAGATTTACATTTAGAAGTGTTTTCTGTGCTTTTTGCCTGTGGTAAATGTACATATAAGGTGGCATTCACAAAAGTTAATGTGCAAAGTAACAATAACTGCTCTTTTCATTACTAGAAATGCAAGTTAACCCTAAGATATTTCTTGTTAATTGCAGCTATTTTCCAAAATCAAAGAGCTGGTCTGTAAAGTAAAACATAGCACAAGATTATCCTCCTTCCAAAATAAAATATTTGTGCAAATAATAAAGCCCTGTGTTAGCATTACCCCTTGTGAGCAAAGCTCAGAGGGTGTTTCCCCTGTTGGTGACTAGAAGGCTGAACTTCAGAGCACCTGGGTACAGCTCCTTCCTTTGACCCCATTGTAGGACTAGCTGCTCCCAGAAGCATGGGGAGAAAACGGGAAGGCTGGTTGGCTTTGCTGCCCAACAGTTCCCCTACACTTGCAAGGTGTGGAGATCCTCTCTGGTGAGACGAAGAGATGGGACAGGTCTTGCCCGTCCTCCTGGTGGGACACAAGATAGCAGCTCTGAACCTTCTGCTGCCCAAAGATCATGCGGGAAAACAGACAAGATCCAAGTGCTTCCACCATCATCCCCCTAGCTGGACACATCTAGCACCCATATATTTCTGGACACTATATCAGAGCTCCCAGTTCTTGAAGGTTAAGCTGTTAGGGGATTATTCGTGTGGGCTTTATGATGCACCTTACCCTCAAGGAGATTAAGGTGTCCATTTTGGGACCACTGACTCAGGAAATATCTACAGGGATTCCAGGCAGTATATATCCTACCTGAGATCTCCTTCCCATTACCTCCTCTTCTTTTGAGAAAGGATATTCTAGGGCACTATATGGATGCATGTTGTAAAATAATGGCAGCATTTAATAATGAAGAAGCAAAGGAATATAAAAGAGATATACATAAGTTGTAAAAGCAAATAATAAGAGAAGGCTTCCCCAAAATCTTACTTAGCAAGGCTGTAGTGAGCTATCTGTGCATTTGTAGAGATTAAGCAAGAGAGATTAAAAATGCACATAGCAAACCAGCCCAATTATTTACCAGATGAGAAAAGACGTTAAAACCTTGTGCAATAAACTGAGAACATTTGTTAGAAAATTGAAAAGTTACAGAAACACAGTACAGATGTAAATTGGGTGGGATACACTCCAGAAGTTAAATGTTTAACATTTAAGGAAAGAGCACAATCCCTAGCCCAACACAGAGCCCTCAGCAAATTTAGGAGTTTGCCTAGGCTCCCTGGAGCAAGAATTTGCACAGACCAAAATCGTTATGGAAATACTGATATAGGCAAGGCAAGAATTTTGTTGACCCTTTGGCCAATTCTTGGACTGAATCTATTTTTATGTTAGAAGCAATCTGGCTCATTTAAATGCTACCCACTCCATCCACCTTCTCATCTCCTGCTGTATTTCTTGAGTTGAAAATGTCCCTTAGAGTAGAAGCTGTTCCTGCAGTGCCCTGGGGCCCAATGGCGACTGTGATGCATCTGGAACCTTTCCTAAAATCTATTATCCTTCCATTTCCAGCCTATCATTGCATGTAATTTCAATGAAAAATTCTCTAAACTTTGCCTCATCGGTTTGAACAAAATTTGGAGTGAGGCTGAAAGAACCTACAGCTGGTTTTAAAATTGCAGAAAGCTTGGTCACCATCATTCGCCATACTGATTGCCATGTTTATTGTTGCATTCTCTGCATTTCCTTGATCTGCCTGTATTAGAATGGGCAACAACTGAATTAAGTTTCTTTTTCACCATTTGTGATGGGGCACAATGGGGGAGCATTAGAAGCACTGGAAATAGATTTGTTGTTATGAAATGGAAGATATCAGAAGATTTATCCAGATTTATCATTGTCACAACTTTTCAATCAAAAAAGATTTATTTAACATTCAGATAATAACACAAGACACAACCATTTTGAAATTTCTTCATTCAGTAATATATTTGAAAAATATTAATATTTATTAACAGGTCTCTATACCTTCACTGCCTTCCATTCAGCTCAAGAAGAGCAGAAGTCTTTTCAGTAAAATATAAAAAAGGGCTCTGACAGAATAGTTTAAGATTTTGAGTCTTAAAACAGGCAGTGGCTGAAAAAAAGACTACACATGGGTAGAGAACTGAGCTATGGCTGTTTGGGGTCCCAGGACTGTTCCCGCACCTTTCATTAGTAAAAATCTCATTTACCTCACTGCATATAAGACTACACACTGGAGAACCAGTCAGCTTTGCAGTGCATCTAAATTCTCATACTTCTATTTCACTCAACTTGCACCCACTACAAAGGTTTCTGATTCATTTTAAATGTTTACTATTGGAGGAGGTTTATGTGTTTACATCTACATGCCAGCTGCTTACAAAACCTGCAAACGCATCAGCATCTTGAGAGCAGGAGGTTTTTCGCATATATTCAAATTATCTTGGATGACCAGCAGCAACTTCAAAAATACATATGAGGAAGTAGAGCCATTCAAAGCTTTCTAAGAAAACCTCTGCCTTCCTTGACGTCTTGCCTGTCCTCAGGCCCTGGGCTATAAAACCTCATCCAGACAGTACAGACACATTAAATGTTCAGTTATAGCCCTAGCTGGTGCAAAAGTTGCAGTATAATGGGTGTTTGTAAGACCAAAGACAAATGATGTTCTTCAGGATGGTTGAAGGCAAACAGTTCTTCTCTGGTGAGAGTTCTCCTTTACTCAACTGTCCAGGATGCATCCCTGTTGGAATAGCAGTGCAGGACAAGAAAAATCAGTGATGATATATGTACTAAACCACAAAAATATATATATTTTTAATATATATAAA
Source organism: Eurystomus gularis (assembly GCA_013400335.1). Lineage (NCBI taxonomy): Eukaryota > Metazoa > Chordata > Aves > Coraciiformes > Coraciidae > Eurystomus > Eurystomus gularis. Next base: position 120,547 of record VZZY01022065.1, on the reverse strand, counting down.
CACACACACATACATACACACGCACAAATGCTCCCATCTCTGCAATACATGGCAATTTTAATGAAATCTGTGAGTAAGCATGCTGCTTTCTGGAGTGTGGGCTACCATGAGACGTAGCATTGATGCATTACAGATGTAAAATGCATGTTTTGCTGGGGGGAGAAGTATTACCCCCTGGTGTGAAACTAACTGCTAATCTTTAGAGAGTGCATTATGGTAGTGTTGGGTTGATGGTTGGACTTGATGATCTTGAGGTCTTTTCCAGCCATAGTGATTCTATGATTCTATGGCTGATTACCTTTATAGACTGCATTGGTTAATGGATGATTTTGTTTCCAAATATTTTAAACCTCTGATTGCTGGCTCAGAAGCAAGCGTTGGAACACAACTCACTTGTGTAGATTGTTTACTGGGTTTTGTTTGTTTGCTTGTTAAAACTTTTGGCATAACTTCAGCTATTCAGTTTCATGAAGAGAAAAACAAGTACAGCAAAGCACAAACTTTGAACTGTTAGTAACTGTGTTTTTGAGGGAGAAGAGAAAGTCAGACCACTAACAATGAGCAACTGTGTGCTTCAAATTAACAAAGAAGAAATAACATGTTGAAGTGGAGATGGTGAACAACATTATTGCTACAAGACAGAAGATGTTGATGATAGCACTCCGTTAACAGTGGCAGGGCCTCACTGTGTTTCTCTTTTGGCACTTCTCTCTTCTGATAAGCACAGTGCTGAGCTGAGCAGCGTTTGTGTCCACATGTATAACTTACAATCACCTTGAGATGCCCTTCCCCAGGAAGCTAACACCAGTGACATATCTTAAGCAATCTAGAGGTTGTGATAGCAGAGGGGTGAAAACAAGGAATTACTTGTGCAGCACTGCGTGCTTGACCAGCAGAAGGGATTATGTTGGGAGTGGTGACTTTTACGCTCATGTGTCTGTGTAGGCTTTGAGAACTGCACTGAGAATTTCCCATCACCAGGGAGGGTCTGTGTTCAAAGATTTCACCATGAGCCCAGCACCGGGACCAGGGGCAGCTTCACAAAAGTGTAATAGTGCACTGGCACTGGTGAGTGCTGGGATTCAATCAGAACAGGAATCTCACATATTCCCAGCCTCCCAGTATTGTCTTCTCTGTTGTTCCAGAAAGCTGTCCAAAATCTTCACATCTTTTGTTCAGCATTCTTCCTTTGCATCAGTACATCACCTGTGATCTCTCCAGCGTTCTCCTTGCTGTGTATACTTAGTATCCTGAGTGGGTTTACTGGCCTTTACATTCACCAAATTATTCTTTTTAATATTGGAAAAATTAATTTCCCAATTTTTCTGTGACAAGAGTGGTGTCTGCATTTTTTAACCATTTTTAGCACATTTACATCTTTCACTTACAGGTTAGCCAGAGGTTATAAGGGTAAAACATGTAGCTATATTCTGCAACTGCAAGACAGTGAATGCAAAATAATTAAACCAAATTCATAATTATGGGAGACAGAGTAAAGGTTGATAAATCCACAAAGTGAGTTTAGAGGAAATAATTTTTTTCTAAATTCTGTATGTTTGAAATATATACACCAGGAAGTATTAGATAGTTATTTGCATTTTATTGATATACTTGTTTCAAATGATGCTTGAAGAACAATATCCAGCTCTAATGGGATATTGAAAGAAAACCCAACAATTTTTTAATTCATATGTCTGTCACTTTATTTCTGTGGGTAAATACCCTTTAGATAATTGCTGCTGGCTGGTGGGTCCTGTACCATTAGATAGCCTGTCTTCCTGATCGGATGCCAGAGGTATTCTAGCCTGGCAGTTCCCAGCATTACTGCTTTTGCATAACTACACAAATTCTCTACAAGCCGTTCTCCAAGATACTGCAGCTTAGTGCCCCCGCACTGAATGAAAGAAATCTATCCTTCAGCATTTATAGAAGTGTATTGTTTAATAGGATTGCACTTAAATTTCTATAAAGGTTGTCAATCCAATGCTTATGACTCAGAATGGAAACTTCCTCCCAGAAAAATTTTATTTAACCACTGACTACAAGATACAGAGAGTGAGCAGTACACTGTAAAGAAATGTTATAAACTTTTTCTGTTTTAAACTAACCAGCAAGCAGTTCTGGCTTCAGCAATTTTATTACTTTTTATTAAATGCAGTAGAGATTGTCTATTATTGGAAAGTGCTAAAGAGAATGAAAAAGCTTTTTGACAAGACCTATTAAACATATTTTATCATGTATTTTCTATTCAGAGCAATTTTACTGCTGCAGACTAAACAGACTTAAATTAAGATATGACAGATTTGTTCAGAAGCTACTGTTCTCTAGCAGACCCCAAATCATTTATTAGTTTTACACAACTTAAGGCAGAAGGATTCTGAATTGCTTCCATAGCAGTGACTGGTTTTGTTACCACTTTTTAGATGGTAAGATACCTAAAATACAAATATGAACAGAAAAACTAATATTTTCTGAATTATTGAGAGCTGTCCTTCGGTGTTAAAAGCAACACTCTGTAGAATCACTTTGATAAATGTTTTGAGCTCCAGCTTAAAAGCAGTTCAATTTCTTACCCCTGCTTTATCCTGCTGGAGACACACTACAGATTCTCTTTACAATTAGGAATCTGTAAATTTCTGTCTAAACATATCCATTATTAATTTCTAAACATTTTTCTTGAACCAATGTTGCCCTTTCCTTTCAAATAATTTATTTCTTCTCTGTGTTTCTCATAGTCCCTCATCACTTGATAAGTGAGGATGCAGTCATTGTGGACTGTTTAGAAATTATATGTATGCACATAAATGAAATCTATTCAACAGAAATTGTATCCATTCACTGATCAAAAAGTACACTATATTTAAACAGTTATATCTTTTCTCAGGTCTTCTGTCATTCTGTTTTGCCATGATACCTCATCTCTTCTTTTCTGTTCTCCCAGACATGCTGTCTTTCCTCTGAACCTGTTCCAGTCTAAATTCATCTTCTAGAAAACAGGCAGAGAGAATCACACACATTATTTCTGATAAGGTGCATTAGGGCTTTGCACAATGGCACTAATACCTCCCTGGCTTTAGCAGGAATCTCTCCCCGAAAGCCCTCAGGACTTGCGTTCACCTTTGCAAGACCACGTTGCCAGGGCAGCTCCCAACCCTTCTTGGGCCTCCCCCTCAGTTATTCCCAACCGAGACACTTAAGCACAGTGCTTTTTACTACTGAATTTCATCTCATTCCTGTGACTCATCCTCAAAGCTACTGTGCTCTTTCTGTCTAATATTCCGATCCTCCTCATATTCAACAACAATAAATAATGGATAAAGACAGCTCATATTGCAAAATTAAGTAGGCTGCAGCTTAAGGATTGCATCATATTTGAAATAAACCACACATGGTTATAGAGACTTTGGCAAACATTCTGTATATTCAAGAATTATATTAAAAAATGAGTGGGTTATTGTTTCACCAAAACCATTTTTTCAGTGTAAATATGAATTGATTTTTGTCTTATCTTTTGAAAGTTTATAGAGTTCATGCATTTATTCCAGTCCCCCTGCTTTATACCATTCCTTAGGCAACCAGCTAACACTGGATTATTCCGGTGTGAAGGAAGTCTCCATATGACACAGGCCTGTGTAATACTCTTTTTCAGCATTGACCTTTCACACAGAGATAGCCAGGGAAAGATGTACAGACACAGTGCAGCAGTTGAACACACCTAAACCAGCTTTGGAGATTGGAACTATGATTCAGTAACACTTGGCTAGAGATTTTGGGTTACAGACCACCATAAAACTTGTAAGACCACTCATCACCACAGCGTTACACTGTGGTTGCAACCATGAGCAACCTAGAAAATAATTTATTTCTAATGGTTACATGTTGGCAATCTAAATGACATTCACAAGCAGGAGAACATAATAACTAAAGGGCTGGATTTTCTGCCACTAAGAACATTTCTCATGTTTTCTTGCTCTGAATTGATCACTGTAGCAGGTAGAAAACAAAACAGCCACCCAAAATAATTGTCATACTGTATCATTATGGCAATAATCCTATATTGCGTATACATACTGAAATATCATACCTCAGCCTACTGCAATGTGTAGGTAGCATTAAAATAGTATAAAAAGCATACTGAGCCTTATTCCATCTGATTTGAACAAATTACTTTCTACCACAGTTAAAAATGGCTCAGCTTTTAGGAAGTTTAGTGAAAAATTAACCCCCCATCCTTAAGCAAACACTCTGCAGGCTATGGTTATGGAAAATTATTCTTACGGTAATCAGCTGTACATGCTGACAAACTTGTTCTTTTCTAGTTGCCTAGCTGTACACCAACCTCCTCTGGCTCCCCGCCATGACCTCTGTGAAAGAGCTGCAATAGCAATAGCAAGTATTTTCCCAGAAATCCTTATTAACCGTGCTGTAGGTTTCTTGTTTTTGAACAGCAACCTGTTATACTGTAATTATTGTGACAGTATTTTAAATGAAATTCGGTTTCATCTTTTAAATAGGTATGATGAAATTCAAGGCCAAGAAACCTAACTGGGCAAAGCAGGTCAGCATTGTGTGTTTTGCCATTGCAGCAAACACTGAAAAACCAAGCCTAGAGTTCAAATAAAATGAGTTCTGGCCATTTTAAAATCCACAAAAATATCCTATCAGTTGAAAAATGGTAGATCTGAAGCTGATATATATATATATATATATATGTATATATATATATATATTTAACACGTGATGATAGGCTTGAAGAACAAGACATCTACAAAAAAAAGAGCTAAGCATCTTCCAAAATGTATTTGTCACAAAGAAGTATAGAAGGAAAATTGATTAAAGGAACCTAACTAAATTTCTCTACTTCATGTTGTAGCACACAGAATCAATATTTATTCAAGGAGGGTTAGTTTTAGGAGGTGGACTCCCATAGATGTTCTCCAAGTTTAATGTTGCCTCCCTCCAGGTCAGCCACTGGGTTCTCATACATGTTTACAAGGCACCTGGGCACTAAATGTGTATGGGGCTTCAGGCACCGCTGCGCTGTATGAATACGTAGAGCAGTACTTTAGCTAGAAAAATGAAAAATCAGCTAAATGAGTTCTCATAGGACAACTTCTTCAGGTTGAGCTGATGAGCATGAGCAGATACCCACATAAAGCACTGATATAATTTGTATGTGCCATTTTAACATACCATGGGAAGAGTCCTTAATTGAAAGTAATAATAGGGTAGCCAGAAAAGTACCAATTAAAATAACTTGTCTGTCTGTGCTAAATTCTAGATATTCCTAAGGTCTTAAGGAAATGTGATTATCTTTACTTACCAGAATGCAATCAAAACAAAAAAATTACTTTTAGACTTATCTCTGAGGTGAAACAACTGGACAGGCTGCAAATCTTCTTGTTGATGCATTATATATATAAGCAACAGTCAATTTACTGCATATATAGTTTTGAAAAAAAATAAAATAGATGGTTTTCACTCACCTTCGCAAGCCAGATTGCAGCACATTCAATTCCATTTTGTTTATATTTGTTAAAGCTCCTACAGCACACATTTGTTAAGCTTCTGGATTTGTTAAGTATGTTCTCCTTTTCCTACAAAAACAACATAGTTCACTGCACCAGTGGCTCTAACTGGCCCGGAGCTGATATAAGTGAACTCCCTGAACCCAAAAGTCAGGCTGATCAAGATAGCACGGCCTCAATCTTGCTTTATGAGGTGGAGCCACACGCCTTGAAGAACACTGATGCATAGACTGCTCTTTTTCATTTCTTTTTTTCCCCCTAAATATTTGCATAAACTAGCAAAACCACACAGAAGCAAGACGATTAAAGAAGTACTAACACATCAGTCTGATGCAACACAGAAGCCCCAGGTCTGGACCCATCTGCCAAATAAAGGCTGACCTTTGATGGGATCTCACTCTTTGGCCTCCTGGAGGGCAGCAGCAGCAGAACAGGACTGGCAGGACACGGCCAGCCATGACACACCAGAGGGTTGCAGTAAAGATCAGCAGTGGGAGCCCCAGCATAATTCCAAAAAGAACCAAAGTGATGTTCACACTTATTCCTTAGGTTTGTTATATGCTGGATACAGAATTAAAAGGGGAAAAAAAAAGACATTAAAGTCAAGTCATCCATCAGGATCCAAATTGCCATTGCTACTGAGTTGCATTACACATTTGCCAGCTGTTCATTGACCTATTGGGAGTAAACTACTGAGCTCAAACCAGCTCTGAGAGGGCGAGTATGTACATCGTACTTGGTGCTCTCAGTAAAAAGGGTGGATTTTGTGCGCCCTTGCCTGCGCTCCCCTCTGTTCACAATGATCAGGTTGGGAGGTCAGTCCAGCTGCAAACAAGAACTGACGTTTCAAAGCCAAAGCAAGATTTCTGTTGTTAAGGAAATGTGCTCTAACAACGGATTTGCAGATTGCAGTAAGGAAAGAACATGTTTTTCTTTCTTTAACTAGTGAAGTTTTTGAGCTTATGGTGGCTGATAATGGCTGAAGGGAGTTTGAATTTAATCTTGAATTTACATTGGATTTAATAATTGCCAGGAAACTTAGAGGAAGGAATAAACATACTTTTTAATACCTGTGGATAAACCAAAATGAACTTATTTACTCCACTCATGGTTATTGCGAGGTGTAAAACTCAGAAGTCACACCTCTGCTGAAGTATAAGCCAAGCAAAGATAATAAAAAGAGGGCTCCAACAAACCCTGCACTATACAATTTTGAAGATGAGCTTTGATGCAAGGCTAGATGCTAGCTGGGCTGGGGAAAGAAAAATGCTTTCCTCTAATTTGCAGAGCAGCTACAGAACCCTTCCACAATTACTGCAGGCAATGATCCATAAATATGCATCAAGAGGAGAGAGAGGATGCCTTAATTCTCAGTATGTTGTTTGGTCCACGTTCTCCACAGTTCTGAAAAGAAGAGCGATACCATTCCATGCTTCAAGCCACGAATGAATGATAGAGGAGCTCTTGAAAAGAGTTAGATCTCCCCATAAGTGATTTCAAAGTTAAATCAGAATTGCTCCCATCTTACCCCAGCATACTGAAAATACGATTCTACAACCAAAGCAAAATCAATGTTCTCCTCTGCTGAGCAAAATGGAAGGGCACAAATTACTTTCAAGTAAAGAGCATGAGGTTGAAAACGAGGGCTAGAAAAGACAGGGCAAACAGAAAGGCATGTGTAATAGGTACTGCAGGGAGAGAAAGTTCTAGCTGGCACCCAAGATGCCATTCGTGCAAGAAATGAAAGAACTTATTGTGCCACAGCATTGGTTCTCAGGCTCCAGCCTGCTCACTCTCATGGTGACGATGCTCTGCTGCACGGCTGGCCCACAAAAGAAGATTCTTCCTACTCACTATGCTTCCACATCCATATGGAATTAGCAGACGCTTTCCTGACTAATTAAAATAAAACTTAATTGTCAACTTTGCAACTTCTGTGGCTACTTCATGTCCTTCTGCAACTGAAATTTACAGGATATATATTCAATATAGAGGGAAAAAACCACCATAGGCTCCAGACCCCCTTTCTTCCAGACTATTGCCCGCCTGAAACAGGTAATATAAAATCTCTGTGAGAAAGGAAATGCAGCGACCAAATCTCAAATGAGCCGTAACTTAATAGATGATTCAGTTACCTCCAGAGCGGGCTGGGATTCCTAAATGTTTGAAGGTTCAGTGCACAGAGAGTAGGAGTGAATGGACCTCTTGTCATTAAAATAACTAATCTGTTATTTGCCATCGATTCAGCAACGATGCAAACCCAGTTCTCTTCGATGAGGTCTCTCCGGAGAAGAACATTGTGGTTTGCTTAAAAAAAAAGATCTTTTGTCTTTACAGCTCAACACACTTCCAACCACAAAGACAGTTCCTTTTTTGAGTTTCCACAAGCGGTTTTGCAATAAGTGGACTAGTGTTTTCTACAGGCCCAAGCAAAAAGGGTGTTGAAGGAAACAAGCCCTTCCTCCCTTTTGTTCATTCCAGGGCTGCCCTGCCCTGTTGATATACCCATCTTGCGTGGTGACAGTAATCATAAAATCTCACTCCTCATCTCCCCCAGCCGTGCTTCTGTGGTCACAGCACCAAGGTTTGCACTTGTCCCAAGCTGCTCCATGCAGCACTGAGAATAACATGGGATGGAAGAGAGACAGTAGGAAGTTTTTTTTCTATGGAGAGCTGTGTTCTCCTTTAAGCCTGCTTGTTCTCGGGTGTAATCAACTGTCTCTTCATCTTAAGGAAAGTAAGAAAACCAAACCATGTGAGCTAAATGCAGCATTGGGACAAAATCAAGATTTGGGAAATGTAGTGACACCACTAAAAACTTCTTACATTTACATCATTCAGACTTTGACAAAACCTTTAAAATATGATTCATAGCACTAGAGAAATGAACTTTAAGTAGAAAGTTTTCCTCACCTTTAAACTCCATTTTCAATTGTAGAATGTTAATTTCTGGGGGTGTGACTATTTAAACTTTGAAACTCAAAGTATGAAAAATTACTGTAGAAGTCCACATTTAAAGACATGTCAGAGAGAAGTCTGACAAGGATAATAAAAGCTGTTTATTAAAAACTATTTGTAATATAAACCTTTAAAATCATTACACTTGCTTACATTGATACACATTATGTCACTTCCAATGAATTTTAGTATCTTGGTACTACGAGCTGGTATCCTGAAATGGAAAAATACAAAAGAATAGCAGCTTCCCACAAAGCCTACAGACATCAGCAGTGGGCAACACAGCTTGAACCCTAAGGACGACAGTGAGAAATGCAGAGGAGAACCTCAGATAAACACTAAGAAAGGTCAGAAAGGGCACTGCAATTACTTCAAAACTGAGACGGGTAATTGTAGCCAGTGGCTTTCCTTGAGAGAACTTTGCTTGAAATCGGTTGTTTATTGGTTGTTCTTTGCTGTTGTTACTGTGAACACAAATATCAAAGGCAAAAATCTATTTTTCAGTGGGTCGTTTGGACTTACCACCACATTCTGATATTTCCATTTCCCTCAGGACTAGATGCTTTGCTGTGATACAAAAACAGAAACAGCTTTTGCATAATTAATGAAACACAGGGTCTGAAAATAGACCTTTATTTCTTCCCCTTTCCTGCCTACCTCTATTAAAAAGGCAAACAAAATAGTAACAACAGAGCCTGAAGGCTAAAGGGCCCATAAGAACAGCTACCAGCCAGCTAGTCTGAAAAGAACAGTATGAAAAAAATCACATCACCCAGCACACCCAGAACCCTCTTTGAATGGCAAGATCTACACAATAAGGAACAAACAGTAAAAGATAACAGAAATGAGGGAAAAAAGAAAATAATTAAGGAACAGAAGTGGTCAGAGAGGTGAGGACAGCACCAGCACATACCCAAAGATGTATGAGATTTTTAGCTATTTACACTGTGACCACCAACAGAGGCTTGTAAATTTCCTTGGAATAGCTTTGGCTATAAAATAATTGTTTGTTTTCTGACGTAAAAAACCCCAACAAACAAAATACTAAGTGTCTTGTAAAGTGCTTCTATGTGTTTTATCTTTTTATGTACATTCTCAACAAATGAAATGCTGCCAATACTTTTTAGCTGAAGCATTTCCCCTTCCACTAAAATATGCACATACTTATACAAGAAAAGAATGAAAACTGCAGAACCTCAGATTGCTGAAAAGTACTTTGGGAGCATTGGTTCCTACTGTTTTTCCTTTATAGCAAAGGCCCACGTCACTTCTATGAGATATGTAGATTAAGGAGTCCTATATCTGCATATATTTTAAATTATTTTTATGCTGGAAGCTCAGGATTTTCCACCATATTCTCCCTTCCCTACACTTTTGGACACAGTTACAGGCTCTTAAGTACAGGGGAAAAGGCCTGAGCAGAAGGGGTTGCCATCCGTTCCTGCCTGGTCTTTTGGAAGATACGAAGTCAGTACAGCTTCGTACAAAGACTTGTGTTCACAGATTTTCCTCCTGTGCTTCTCTAGTTCCTTTCCTCTTGTGCTTCTTCAGTTCTTTCCTACAATAGAAAGTAAATCACCATGGAGGGATTGCTTTAGCACCTTTCAGATGGACAACAAATTTATAAAGGGATGTGAAGTCAACATGTTCTTCACCTAAAAGCACTGAGAAAGCTAGCTAGGTGCTCACTTCGGTATCTTTTCTCACCTTTGCACATGAGAAGCATGAGCAAGAAGCAGAGGGGGCCGTCCTCTGGATCTTTCAGGCTCTGAAAGGTCTTCCACCTCCACCCCAGCTAGGTGCTGTCACATGGAGAGAAGGGGTGGGAGAGGGAAAAGAAACCTAGCTGACAAAGGCCGCTGACTGTATACCTCATTTCTCCTCAGCAGCTGATCCCCGCAGAGCCTGAAGTACCTACTACTGGTTTTGGGTATTTCACCTCAAAGCGTGGCCGCCCGCGCTAGGCAGCGTGAGGGCCGAGGCCCCGCTCCCGCCTCCCC